>JAFVLL020041213.1:91591-125743 GCA_021397915.2 Tor tambroides | reverse complement strand
CATGTTGAAGCCTAAGTTGTTGAGCAGCGGGGTGTGGCCTGGGAGGGAAGTGATGGATGAGGGGGACTGTGGCAGGCCGTAGGGACTTCCTGCCCGCAGGTCATGGTAAGGCTGCCCACCCCCCTCCAGAGAGAAGCTCCCGTTAAGCATGTTGCCGTTTGTGATGTCTCCGACGCTTCCGTACAAGCCGTTAGCATGACCAAGGTCTGACAGGATCTGGTCTTCTGTTGGAGAGAGCAGACAAAATCACTCAGAAATTGCTAGTAAATTTCACAATTATTTAGAAATAAATGGACATTTTTACAGTGTACGTTACGTTTCAACAGTTTGGGGTGAGTTAGTTTGAATTTTTTTAAAAAAAATAGAAATATTTTTATTTAGCAAGGATGCATTAAATAGATCAAAAGTGATTGTAAAGACATTTATAATGTTATAAAACTTTCTATTCATCAAAGAATAACTCTTTTTTTGAGCATCAAATCAGCATATTAGAATGATTTCTGAAGGATCATGTGACACTGAAGACTGCTGCAGATAATTCAGCTTTGCCATCACAGGAATAAATTACATATTAAAATAAAAAAACAGTTATTTCAAACTGTAATAATATTTCACAACATTACCATTTTTACTGAGCAAATCGGATTAAAAAATATAAAAACAAAATCTTACTGATAACAAGCTTTTGAATGGTAGTGTACAGATGCTTTTACACACAGAAGATGAAGAACTGAAGTTATGACAAAGACCTCATAAATATCCTTTTTAAAAAGGGGATTACATGCTTCTGGAAATATTTGAGACACGATGAGCATTTGTGATTTATTCTCCATACGCACAGGAACGCAACCAGACTCTGTTCTTTCAGCAACAACAAAGACCCTGTGTGCTTCCTCTCTAATCGACTAAAAGCTTCACCAATTTTATAGAGTTTGTGCATCGCTGCTTTCATTTCTCGTAAACACGGCCTCCCTTTGAAAGCGGCTCTAGACTTTTATGAGTTCTCAAAACGGGTTGACAAAAATGAAATGATCATAAAAAACCACATAGCAGAACCAAAAACTTCATTTGAATATTCCAAACAATCCACCAAGTGGCATATTTTCAAAAGGCAAAGGAAATGAATGAATGAAGGGAAATAAAAAATGTTTTTGAAAAGAATGCAGATACAGAGAGAAAGACAAAGCAAGGCATCATGGGAGATGTAAATAGACTCACCTCTGAAACTAAGTTCGCTATCGCTGAGTCCTGCGTCATCGGCTGAGCTCTCCTTCTCCGTCTTACTGGACCCTCGACTGCGTTTGACGCTTTTGTAGAACTGACCCCAGCGGTGCCGACCAGCGTCCTTCTTCAGCCGTTTCTCTTTTGCTCGCCTGTTTTGAAACCACACCTGTGGACAGACAAGCCTCAGTAAAGACACGGACGGCCAATTAATCATATAAAACGCTTAAGCTTGACGTCTGACTTATAGTCTCACCTGCACTACTCTCATGTCCAGGCCAGTTTCTGAGGAGAGCTGCTCGCGCACATGTCGTGCAGGCTTAGGTGAGTTCTTGTAGGCGCTTTTGAGCGTCTCCAGCTGTTTGGCTGTGATGGTGGTTCGTGGACGTTTTGCTCCTGTCTCTGAATCATCTGTAACAGTCAAATTTGAAGAACTTATTAAAATTGTGACTGTGCTGCCATTGATTGGTCAATCCGCCCCACTTATTTGACCCTGGACCACAAAACCAGTCATAAGTAGCACGGGTATATTTGTAGCAATAGCCAACAATACATTGTATGGGTCAAAATTATTCTTTTATGCCCAAAATCATTAGGATATTAAGTAAAGATCATGTTCCAAGAAGATATTTTGTAAATTTCCTACCGTAAATATATCAAAACTTATTTTTTGATTAGTAATATGCATTGCTAAGGACTTCATTTGGACAATTTTAAAGGTGATTTTCTCAGATTCCAGATTTTCAAATAGTTGTATCTCAGCCAAATATTGTACTATCTAACAAACCATACATCAATGGAAAACTTGTTTATGCAGCTTTTAATTTAAAAAAATTGACCCTTTTGTGGTCCAGGGTCACATTTATAGATGTCTTTGCATATTAGGAACTAAGTATTGTATATTAATCTCACCAAGGCTACATATATTTGACCAAAATACAGTAGAAATGTAATATTTTGAAATATTATTTAGTGCCAGCAACAATTAATTGTGATCAACTGCATCCAAAATAGAAGTTTTTGTATACATTATATATGTGTCACAATATAGACACTCACATACAGTATATATTTAGAAAATATTTACTTGTATATATTTATATTCATATAATTTATATTATTTAAAATATTATTTTTAGATTATATATTTAAAATATAAACATAATATATTTTTCTTAAATATATACATGCATGTGTGTGTATTTATATATACATAATAAATATTCATAGCGATTAATCATTGCCCACGACTAATATTATTACAATTTAAAATAACTGTTTTCTATTTGAATACATTTTAAAATGCAATTCATTCCTGTGATGGCAAAGCTGAATTTTTAGCAGCCATTACTCCAGTCTTTAGTGTCACATGATCCTTTAGAAATCATTCCAATATGTTGATTTAGTGCTCAAAAATATTTCTTATTATTATCAATGTTGAAAACAGTTGTGCTGTGTAATAATTTTTGTGGAAACCATGATACATTTTGTTTTTCAGGATTCTTTGATGAATAGAAAGAAAAAAGAATCTATTTCAAATATAAAATCTTTTATAACATAAAATGCTTTACTGATCCATTAAGCAAAACAGTAAAGTGTGTTCTAATACGTTCATAATATTTTAAATAACCAACTTTTAAATGAACTGAGATAACTGTCATAATGAAAAACACAAGGACAAACGTAAAAGCTGGTATGAGTAGGACTAAACTGAACTCAAAAAGTGAATAAAAAAAATTCTAAACTGATTCACTGTTGAAGTGAAGCAAATTTTTCAAGCATGAGGCAAAATGTCAGGAGCTCATCTATCATGAGGTACGAGTAAAGAAGAGTTTGTGGGATTCTTTGAGTGGAAGTGCTCACACATGGCCAGTCAATACTCTCCTGAAACTGTCACACTGTGGCGGAAAAGGGAATAAATCTTTTCCTACCGTAAAAGTGCATTGCATCACTTAATATAATCAATCAACAGCCCACAGAAATCTCCATAAATACAGCGTGAGGGGCTTTCAGAGGCAGATCCATGAGAGGTCAGATCACTGAGGGACTTAATATGCCAGACACTGAGACCCCACTAGACTGTAGTTAATGATGATTTTGTCTCCTTACTACCATCCTGTTGCCTCCTCTGATCTCTCAGTGTCTCGGTATGATTGTAAAAGAACAAGTTAATTACACCGTCTCCACTCCTGAACTCTGCTGTCAGAATGATTTCCAATTGGGACAGAAAATCCAGCGACATGGGCAGAGTCTGGGACAACGCTTCTATATACCACAGCCACTGTCTAAAAGCATATCATGTGCCAGTTCAGAATCTATCTATCTATCTATCTATCTATCTATCTGTCTGTCTATGTCTCTGTCTCTGTCTGTCTGTCTATCTCTCTGTATATATACCTATCTATCTACCTACCTACCTATCTACCTGTCTGTCTGTCTGTCTGTCTATCTATCTATCTATCTATCTATCTCTGTCTGTCTGTCTATCTCTCTGTATATATACATGTATAGATAGATAGAAAGATAAATATACTGTAGATACAGCCCGATCTCATAGCAATTCATACATATTTTACAAAGTGGCTAATTTGTACGACCTCACTCGAACAAATGATTTTTGCTAAATCGTATGTATTTTACGAGTTGCCAATTCATAGGAATTTGTACGAAAGACCTACACCTAACCCCGCCCCTAAACCTACCTGTCACTGGGGTTTAGACAAATCGTACTAAATCGTACGAGTGAGGTTGTACAAATTAGCACGAATTAGCCACCTCGTAAAATACATACGAATTGGTCATGTGATAGCGTTGGTAGATATGTGTGTGTGTGTGTGCGCGTGTGTGTGTGTACCTACTTAACCATATTTTGAGGACAAATTTGTACCCAAAAGTGAGGTAAACCAAACAAAATATCCAAAAACCTCCCTTTGGGGACGTCCTCATTTGTAAAACGGGTTTAAAAATAAACTTTTAAAAGTTTTTTTGAAATTGTAAAAATGCACAAAGTTTCCTGTAAGGGGTAGGTTTAGGTGTAGGGCAATAGAAAATGCAGTTTGTACAGTATAAAAACCATTACGCCTATGGAATGTCCCCATTTAGATAGCTGAGTAAACGTGTGTGTGTGTGTGTGTGTGTGTGTGTTGTATCAATGTTCTAATTGATGAATTTGGTGACCAAACTTTCCTTTTCATGCAAAATGCCTTTAACTAATAAAAAGTTAATTCCTTAATGACAATTTTCTAGGCACATCATTTCACTGTTCTGTCGTGTTTTGTGGTTTAAGTTGATTTGTCTCGCTTTAAAACATTCCATCATTCCATCATATGTGATAAAATTACAGAAATTTTTTAAATTGCTTTCAAAATTTCAAAAGGTGGATTAAAAATAATATAAATTACTTATTGAGAATTAAAATCCTCATGTAGGTAAACTCTCAGTCACTTACTGAGCAATGGTTAAGATTAGCACTTTATTTCTATCCCTATCTTGCCATTGTGTAAAAACAATCAAGTATTATTGCTGCATTGCTTATTGGGCATATTTCTGGAATTCTGATATAGAATTCCAACTGCTTTTATAGAAATACTTCCTCAAATTACAACACAAACATGTTACAAAGCTAAATATATATTGCATAAGAGGAGCGACCAATTGTTGGTTGCCGAATTTACACTGATCCGAAGACAACAGCTCACCATTTTGTTTGGCTGTTTCGTAGTCCTCCTTGCACACGAGCCTCCCGTCCTCCATGAGGTAGAACTCATCACCGGTGGCCAGCTGCCTGCTGCACATTACACAAGCGAAGCAGTGAAGGTGGTACACAAAGTCCTGAGCTTTCCGGACCACCTGCGTCGGGGGAATCCCCTGCTGGCACGATGCACATTTTGTCCCAAAACGCCTGCAGGTACAAATAGAGACACTTCAGTTTGATACAGATTCAAATTCAGGAATTATGCTTTTATTATGCTTTTTTTTTTATTATGCTTTAATTACCAGCAAAAGCTGCCACAAAGACATAATTCCTATTTTCCATTGAGCCAGGTTACAACCATTTGTTCAATGATTTTCACATAATGAAGACATTATTTTATGCCTAATCCATATTCCAAGGTTACAATTATGGCCAATAACAAGAAAAAGCAAACACGAACCAGATGTTTTCTACATCTATGGGTGTTTTACTACGTCCAAACAGTGACAGAAAATGACAGATTTTGTGAACAAATGCTTATTTATAAACCTGTGTTTATGTAACACAGGTGTGTTTACATTCATTGACATTAAATGGAGTATTTGAACATATTTTCCCACTCCTTTGCAGATTATCAATTAAATGATACATTTTGAATACTTCTTTTTGGCATTAAAAATGAAACTTCTGACATTTGACTGCTTTTGTTATTTATATAAGTGCATTAAAGCTGATATATACATACAGTATATAATATGAAAAATGTTATTTTGTGAAAAAAGGATTTTATAATCATGTTTACAGTATATATGCATGTATATAAATAATAATGTTAATTTGTACATATACATTTTGAGAATATTTTTAAATATTCAAATGATAATTACTTCAAAATATAAGTGTTCAAATATATATACAAATATAATTACTGTATATCAAATATAAATATATCAAATATATCAAATTTTTAATGCTACCTTTTGTTATTTTGATAAGTGCATTAAAGCTGATACATATATCATTTGAAAAAGTTTTCTTCTTTGTGAACAAAACTGTGTGTGATGAAATATAAATAATCATGTATAATAAATAATATTTTAAAATGATATTAAAATAAAGCTTTTATTGATATTTTTTAACTCAGTGTCACAAAATTAGGTAATATTACGTTTTTTGCAAATCAGTGTTATTTTTTTCAAGTCGCAGGGCTGTTATTAAATGTTAAAATGAACATTAGTTAAGATTATGTAATGCTGTAGAAGTATTATTCATTCTTAGTTCATGTTAACTAATGTTGTTAACCAATGTTAACAATTAAAACCTTATTGTAAAGTGTTACCCAAACTCGTTTTTGGAATTAAGCATCATTACGTCTTGAATTTAACTGTGGCTATTTTCATAAGCAATCTATTTATAACTACAAAGGCTATAATAATTTACAAAAGCTCAGAATACTATAGCAGGCATCTTTGTTTGTGCTTGTCATGTCCCTGGAGTTGACAAATGATCTTGATCAATGTAGCAGAGGCAGAGAGATTCACAGGAGAGAGAGAAAGAGAGGAAGAGAGAGAGAGAGAGAGAGGCCACTAAACGCACGTACAGAACGCCTCATAAAGCACTGAGTCAGAATAGGCTGTAAATCACACTGTGAATACTGCTAAATAAACCTTCCTTTTACTTAACCAAGGTGAAGTTTTTGCAACATTAACGGGAAGGCCAGCCCCTGCCCCCCTCGCCTGTGAACCGCCAGCATTTCCTCCTCCATCCCCCTCTCCATCCTCCTCAGCAGCACCACCACGGTCTTAACATTAAAATCCCTCCTTTTGTCCCCACGGGCTTGCTAATAAAGTTAGCCTCCACTCTGAGTCTTGCTAGCGTTTTAGGTCTCATTGAAGCCTGTGACATTAAAACCTCTCAAACATGATTTGGTAAAAGCCACTACTGATCCTGTTTTGGATAAAAGTCAAACTTAATTTCCTTCCTTAAAGCCAAGGGGAAAATCCAATCGCAAAAAAGAAGAAAAGAAGAAAGAAAGGAAGGGAAGACAGGGAAGAAGAGTAAAAAAAATGCAAAGTTGCTTTCTTGAGTTCTTATATAGCACTGGGAATTGAATTTGGGAACATGTGGTCTTTGCGGCCGAGTTCCAGCACACCGTGCTTCCTAACCTGACACAAGAAAAATGAAACACTGCACTTTATTAACCATGACAGAGAATCTATGTGCCAGCCTTTCCTTGAACATACTCCCACACTGACACACACACACACACACACACACACACACGCACACGCACGCTAGTGCCAAACAGCACTAAAAAACACAAGGAATCAGATGTGAAACGCCTCTGTGTGAGGAGATTTGACAAAGCTGTTGTCTGAAACAGTCTGGTTCTCCAGTCCTTGATAATTCATGCAGCCAATATAGTGACCAAAACAATGTCCAGCATAGAACAGAAATTAAATAACATCTCTCACCATATTATGTACAATGATGTACTGGCCTGCATTAGATTTTGCTCCATTAATGACTTAAAATATGCATTTATTTAATTGGATAAGTAAAGGTTGACTGTCTTCTATTTGTTTAGTTATGTGATCTCTATTTGTCATATTCTGAAAAGGATTCTTATTCATAAAAAATATTTTTTTTTTATAAAAATCACATTTTGCTTTGCATTCAACAACAACAGTATGTGCTTAAAGTATTTATGATAGCAGCCTTGATTTTATTGTGTAGCTTCATAGAATTTATTAAACTAGAATAAAACAGAGAAATTAGACTAGATAGATAGATAGATAGATAGATAGATAGACAGATAGACCGATAGATAGATAGATAGATATGAGCATGAAACATTGATATAAGATATAACCTGATGGTGGGGAAAGGTAAATGCTAACAGTGCAAGAGAACATGGACTCACTTGAAGAAATCCTCTTTACAGTAGACATTCCCCGCGCGAGAGAAACACTTGTCTGCCAGGAGCGCGTGACAGTCGGCGCACTTGAGACATTTTGAGTGCCAATGTCGATCCAGCACCTTCAAAATAAACTTATCCAGGATGTGCTGACTGCAGCCTGCGCACTGAGGGATCTCTGGAGAAACACACGCACAGAAAGCGATTTGGGTGAAATGTGCTTACAGAAAAGCTGAACTTGGTTTAAACAATATTTAGATAAAGTAACACTGACATTTCTAATTTTAAGTCAATAACAAATATGGTTGCATTACATAATGCTGGACAGACCTTTAGGTATTCCACATTCAAATAAATAGAAATGTCGTGAATTTACGCTTCATACTATATGCATATTTATTTGAAAAAGCTATTGATCTGTAATAATCTGAGGTAGGCCTATAGACGCAGCAACGATCATACTATTAAAAGTTCTTAAATAAGTGACTTGAAAAAAATAGAATCGCGAGGTGCTTGACTCGAAATAATTTTAGCATGTACTTACTCCGCTCGTGTGCATTATTAAGAAACGTACAACCTTCTGTTAAAATAAAATGAAATAAACCTCTAATAGGGATGGGGAAAATACTGGTGATATGGGGATACTTTTAAAAAATGTAATTAACATTTAATATGTGTAAAAAGTAAACGACATCACAAAAAACTGACAAAGAATTATGACAACAGTATTGAAAAAGACAAAAACAAATAAATTTATAATACTAATAAATAGGCTATTATGCGCATGGAATTGTTATAATAAATAAAACTTGTATAAAATTGTTAAACAAATAGTTAATATTAAAAATATATAAATGCTAATTATTAGTGCTTAGATAACGGACGTTAGAGATTATTGTGAAAGCAAATTTGGAGTACCTTCCACGAGACAACCTATGGGACCGGTAAACGCTGGACAGGTGAGGAAAGATGTCCATTTGTTGGTAAATAATCAATATCTCAGAAGTAAACAGGCGAGGACATGAGGACATCGAGATTGAAATCATATAACTGGTCCATCGATTCTTTAACTGAGACAGTCTGTCACTTCAATTACTGTTGCTCAAGAACAAGTGCTCGAACAAAACAAACACAAAAATCGGAAATCTAAAACCAAACAAAAATAAAATGCAATTGATCTTATTCCTTAAAATAGAGGAAACCAGTTTACGCGTTCAGACACGAGCAATACTCGATATAATTTCTTCAAATCACAACATCATGACATTTAATATCGATATTTGACCTCTGATCCTCTATTCTTTCTGTCAGCAAGTTCTCACACGTGCTGTTTTTTAATGGATTCATCAAAAGCCAGGATTCTAATATGACGCAAGAGGATAGTAGTTTTATCAAAGAAAGAATTTTAAGTGCTAAAATGCGTAATCACGTGAATAGCGTTTAATGCGTCATGTAAACGTACGGCAAATGTCTCAAAGTTCATCAAAACTGACCTCTACAGCAACCACAGCCAATAATATCACAGTGACAGAGAACAGTGTTATCCACGCAACCACGAAACACAATCAACACTAAAACAATGCGGTAAACATTAACTAAACACTGTAACATAAAATACATAAATACATCAAATAAATGTAAATAGCATCAACATCAAACATTAAACACACACACATTTTAAACGTAATGCAAACAAATGTGATTCTGTAAATGACCCTTACTTATAAAATAATAAGCGTTTTTTCGTTGTTGTTGTTGTTTGTTTGGTTGGTTGTTTTGTTTTTACAGTTGTACCTAACACAATATTTTACCGTAAAAAACTACGAGTTAAATATATTGTTAAATATATTTTACCCTCAGTATATCCTATAGTATTTTAAAATATAAAATAATGTTGTGTTATCGTTTCTGGTAAGTTAGTTTTACAAGTGATTAACTATTTTTATTGTAGCATTTTCCATTCTTCTTCTGTTGAAATGACTGTGCTGATAGCGCTGTGTGTGTGGTGCTGAAGGAACAGCGCCCAGCGCAGCTTCACTCACTCAACAGTCTTCAGCTTTTAACGCTCATTTACTCTAAGGATGTATTTGATTAGCCAATTAAAAGATGGCTACCACGACAGGCCTTCCTTTAACATCAACGTATGCATATGAAATATACCAATTAACTCTTGTTTCGTCTGATACTGGTTTTAAAACTTTGTTTTATCATTCAACGCATTCTGATTTGCATCTCGTTGTCTTGCAGGCATCTATTTTCGAATGTTTCTTTCTTTTAAAAAAAATAATTACCCATATGTTGTTTTAAAAGCACCTTATTTATTATTTGAATAATAATATTTAGATCCATACCGCAAAAACAGATTATTCTTAAAATAATCCTCACTTAATCCATCAATTATACGCCAAGGGGGGTTGAGTAGCAATATCTTTTAATCTACTATCATTTAATGAAATTAAGCATTCTCCACTGACAGACCTATATTAGGCCTACCTGCTTAACCTTTTGGGCATTCTTTAAAAAATGAATGAATAAATAAAGTGGTTCGTTTTCTTTCAAATTATTTTTGTATTATTTTTTATTGTGTTCAGTTAAATACCCTTTGTTATTTTATTATGAACGGATCTAGCGACTAAAATTGCAAGAGGTAGAAACCAAGATGAGGTCCATCTGTACATTTCTGAAGCACGGCTGTGAATAATTAGGTCAGGAATTTATCCAATTCAAACTCCATCTTGATTGTGAGATCAGATTATATAGGCCTAACGCAGATTAACTTGCGACTGATAAGGACCAGATGCGAAGATAATAGGCAATGCCATTTTTTAATATTAAATGTTCATGTACGGTATCTAGATGGTCTTATAATCTCTATTTCATTGTGACAAATAACATGGGATGCACTCCGCTCCATTTAACCACTGTATTATAGAAAATCGGATTAGTTATTATTATTATATTTGTTTAGTTTCTAGCACTTTTTAGACTGTTGTTCCCAACCACAACCAACAGAATTTATTAAAAAAGATGCAATGTAAATGTTCTAGCCAGCTGTGCGATCTAACATTAGTCTGACTAATCAGCAATCAGCCCGGCTATATACATATATTTTTAAATTTACATTGTGAGATTATAAAATCACTGGATTTACACCAGACACATTTTTACACTGCTATGGCATGAATTTTGTTGCAGATCTCAGTTAGAGCATTCATCAGTTCTCATCATAAAATAATATTTGGGATCTAATGCACGAGATTTGATCAGAATTTCTGATTAACGATATATATATTTAAAGCTATTTAGATTAATATAGTAATAAAGCTCTATGCGTCTGATCTGATTTTACCTCCCAGATAGTGGTTTACGTATAATTCCCCAGTGCAGTTTAATTAAAACCTGCATGTTATTCAACAGTGGTGGCCTGCAGACGCCCGGAGGAGGCCTGCCAATTTTCTGATGAACTAATCAATACAGGCAGAAGAAAAAGCCCTTACGTTGCAGTGGCACTCCGAGGATGTCCGGCAGACCCTTCACCGCGCTCTCGCCGGGCAACACAGCCGCACTTTGCATCATTTTCATCCAGTCCGATAAAACGCTCACATGCACCCGCTCGCGGAGGTCTGAGAATCTCAGATGTGCGTAAAGTAATTTTTCTCCCCGGATAGTGTCCTTTTACAGTCCTCGCGCCTGTGGTTATCCTCGTGAAATAGTCGCGCGTGAGTTCTGGCTCGTGCGTTCTTTTGCTGTGTGTCACACAAACCGCTTGATTCATTCACACTGCAGGGGCGGCCCTGACGTCACTCCCCCGGGGGGCCAATCGGAGGCGTGGACGGGAGCGAGAGGGGCGGGAACTTCTGCGGCTCGTGCTCTCAGGTGAGTGGAAAAAACGATAAGGAAGTGATGACGATAAATACAGTGCCGCTACTGAAACCTCAGGATTTGAAGTGTTTTTAAACCCTTTTGTGACCTGGCAGGGGTCAGTCAAGCAAGTAACATAAATATTAGGCCTACGTGAATATTTAACACCTAGTTTTATTTCAGCGTTGCTTTAGAGGATATAAACGCTTCGAATACGTATATTGGGATGTTCTGGGATATGTAGCCTATTTAGACATAGCATAGCTAGACGACTGTAAAGATATTAATAACAAAAACAAATAAAATGTTAACTCACCTCAACATACACTGTAAAATAAAAAAACTACTAGGCTACTACTAATAGTAGCCTAATAAAATGGAAATTAGTTCATTTTTTACTGTAAGAAATTGTAAAAAAGAAAAGAGAAGGACTATGAATTAAAGTTATAAATTATTCTCCACATTCTGAGAAAATTTCAACAAGACACGTATAGGCTATAGATAACTTAGGCTTAAATTGTTTAAAAAAATATAGTGAATTCCATCCGTGCACTATTACATTAGTTTACATTTTATTTAAAAGTAGTTGGTTTCTTTTTAATCTATCTTTTAATCTAATCTTTTCATTAGCCTACATGTTAGGCTACACTTTAAATGCCACAAAATAGCTCTCATAATTTCGCCCTGTTCCGAACAGTTCGCAGGACAAACAGACTCAACAGTGCCTGGGTTTGCTAAAAATACAAACTGAAATGAGCCTTTACGTTGTTTATCAGCAGTCTCGACACAGTCGATCCTGACAGGACTCTTCATTCGAGCTTTTCTCCCTCCGGAGAGAGCGGAGTTCAAGCGAGATGAACTCAATCTTCACTTCTAATTCTCTTCATGGACACTAATGCGGCGCGTGAGCTCGCTTCATGAAAACAAGTTTCAGAATGGAGCAGTCAGTCTCATCGTCAGTCTAGCTGCTTTTCCACGTAACCTGTATCAAGTATGTCTTTAGTGTTTCTTTTCTCATACCTTACTCCTCTCATGCTCATTTTTACAAATAGCCTACATAAAAGCACATTTTTTATATTACAACATATGTTCTGCAAGCTGTGAGATGCGTATAAGGCTGATGCGCGAAAGACAAAACTGTGCATATAGGCTACTGAAAATTGTAGTTTCCTGTAAATAGAAATACATGTTTTATAAATTGTAAATACTATTTATAAAATATTTTTAAAAATTAGGTTAGGCTATTTCAAATGGCATAGGTCTATGAAATTCATAATTCAATTCTATCCGAACGCATTATGTAATTCTACCTATACCTTCTAAAAAAAACAATTCTACCCAACACACGACACTTAACTGATTTTATATCTCTCAGTCTGCTGCTCAGTCTTGTTGAAACTAGTTAATGCCATATTTCAGAACAGCAATAATAAATGAAAAGCAATAACAATCTAAATTCTTCCACTTGAGTCTGGGGGCACACAAATAACATCCAATACAGATAAAATCATCTCGTTTATATACACAGCATATTTCAATCCCTGATTATCTTGCTTGCCTGATGTAAAAAAAAAAGTGTATAAAATTATAAATCATGAACAGCTATGTTACAGGGATATGTAAATAAGATGTGGATGTCATCAAAGTCCGATTATCTCAAGTTTTAAACAACGCAATCCCGTCCACAGTCTTGCTTAATGGCTCCAGTGTAATTTAGTTAAATGAAAGTGATCATCAAGCTGATTAAATGGTGGCAAACACAGCAGCCCTCAAGCTTCACCAGATTCCCTCTGCATGGGCCAATGGTGGACATGGGAATTATCCCGGGCCACGCTTTTGATTTTCATTTTGATTATGGCGAGGGGTTATTATGCAGATTATTCAATTACGCTGATGGTCAAGTGAAAATGTGAATTTAGTCTTGCTTAAACAGAACAGAGGAGCAAATGCTCTTAATGCTCAATGTTTTGCCACACGATTAAATACATTAATTCACGTACAGTGGACGCGTTTTCACTAGCGCGCAGCTCTTTTGCGTCTCAAAGTCAGTTTAGGTCACTATAAAATGCACTAAAGGGCACCTGTCCGAACAATGAGAGACCTGTACACTATAATTCAGCGAAAGGGTGCGACTCCCGCTGACCCGAGCACCTTTAATTACTGCCAGTATTTCACAGTATCCGCATTCTGACACCACGAGCTGCTGCTCCATCATATCAGTAATATACAGGTTTCTGAACGCGATCATTAAGAAATCAGATTTCAACCCCTTAACCTCCTCCTGTGAGGCCATTGAGCTTATACTTGGACAAATTCCTGTGAATAGCCTATTACAACTGAAATTCAGACGAAAATAAAATTAGGATCATATCATTATATTCAAATAAAGCATCCCTGATGAGACACAGTAAGTTTAAACAATTATAAATGACACAGATGAAATCACTATCATGACCCTTGCTCTCCCTCCTGAGGTGATAGTAGAAGCTGAAGAATATATGTCGAAAAATATGTATTTACCCAGAATAAAATTTGTATTTTATTATGCCTACTTTCGTGATTTATAATGTTAAATAGATTAATCTAAATCAGAAATTTAATTTGATATATAGAATCCACCTAAACTTCTCTAAATCCATATCCTAAAAAAAGGAAAAGAAAAAAGAAAGAAAGAGAGAAAGAAATAGGCTATGTCTAATCAGATGGAGAGAGTTTCCTGTACTTGTACTTGAGCCACAAACATTGCACAAAATGGGATAGTGTATAAATGTATAAATGTTTCTATTTGTTGTTTTGACCTAAAATCTTAAAACCAAATTACATTACTAGAAATAGTGATGACAGGGGATGACATAATTATGCACAACGTTTAAAACGTCCGGAGTGAGGCAGGTTCTGACAACTCCTCTCTTTGTACTTGTCTGTAATTTACCCCATTTAAGCAGAAGTTGCCAATCTCTAAAGTTTAATTTGTTGCACACAAATACAAGAATATTGTTCTGATGCTGACATACACAGTTATAAACACACAGTTACAAACAAATAATTCTCACTCTGACAAATAGCCTTCATGTCAAATGCTGTTTGTTGTCATTTCTTCTGTTTGTTAATATAAAGCATTTGAGACAGCTTCATACGCAAAAACATCTTAAACAAATACGACTCGAAAATAAACAATGTTTGAGTCTCAGAGAGTGTCATGCAAACCTACCGATAGTCGCGTGCCATGTAAATTTCTACGCTCACTACGCAAGCTGGACAGCGCTCGAGCTCACAGGAAGTCGATATAGAATTTTCGTTCCACAAATACAAAGAAAGACTACAGAAACGTTACAAAGAAAGACTACAGAAACGTTACCTGTCTACATCAGTCTGGTGGTTTCTATTCCTCGAAAAGAGTAAATAAAGCCTGGAACGTCAATGTCAGAAGCCGTTCCCCCATTTTCCCTGCAAAGGAAAGACAGAAAGAGACGAAGGGACCTCAAGAGAGGGCAACAGAGAAAATTAAATTGCACTTGGGGGCAAATTCTATTAGGGAATAGTTATTGTCTCTTGACAGGTCCTGTCCATTTACGTAATTAGTTGAAGTACGAGGTTCGGCATTGTTTAATCAGAATTAGAATTCAGGTTTATTGGCTTAGTAAGTTACACTTAGGAGACATTGGTGGGAAGCTTCAGAAATTACAGTTAACATGCTATATCAGTTAGTTGTACAGGAAATTGTATGCTGACAATATATATTCAATATATAGCCGGCATCTAGTAGTCAGTATGCAATATACAATGCACAATACAATATACAATACAATAAAATGCATGTTACTGGATGATTGTGTAATTGTATAAATTGAATCAAATAGTAAATCTGAAGCATGCAGAACTTAAAAAGTAAACAATGACCCTCCAAAACAATGCAACACAGTGATGGCTGGCCATTGTAGACCAGGTCAGAGATAATACATTATAATTGTCTAATACATTATAATTGGCTAAGGGGTAGATCCTGCTTAGGTTAGAATTCAATTAAAGGCAACAGTGTTTCACCTTAAGCTTACCATTAAACAATAAAGGATCCCCTGTAATGTTTTTACTTGCTTCAGCAATCGATACCTTTATTTATGTGTATTTAAGTGGGCTCCCATGAAGCATAATGATTTTGATCTTATGCATGATTTTTATTATGTTATTCAATTGAAGGAAATACCCTAAATTATAATTAGATATGCACTGAATAATACTAATGTACACCATCCACTTCTATGTAGGTCTAATTGTTTGTTTGTTTGTTTTTCTGATTGCATGAATGCACATTGTAATTGATACTGTAATTACTTACACAGAGCCTAACATTTGTTACATGACACTATAATGTTGAATGAATAGTTCACCTAAAAATGAATATTTGCTGAAAATTCTCTCACCTCCAGGCCATCCAAGATGTAGATGAGTTTGTTTCTTCATAGAAAAAGATTTAGAGAAATGTAACATTACATCACTTGCACACCAATGGATCCTCTGCAGTGAATGGGTCCTGTCAGAATGAGCTTCGTGAAAGATGTTTTTAACTTCAAACATATGCTTCTGGCTAAAATATGAGTCCTCTATCCATAATATTGCTTCCTCCAGAAAAAGTTGTCTTTCTGATTCAGGAGAGAAATATGCACAGATCAAGCACTGTTTATAAGCAGTAACAGTCCAAAACCGTTTTAAACAAATATGTTAGTAGATTTTTGATATGAGAGGTCAACAGGGGATGGATTTTTTCACTAGAGAGGAAGCATTATTTGGCCAGAAGTGATGGTTTAATGTTTAAAAACACCTTATCTCAAATGCAGCTTTTCACTTCACAAAGATGTTAATCGATGGACTGGAATAATATGGTTTATTTATGGATTATTATGATGTTTTTTCAGCTGTTTGGACTTTCATTCTGATGGCACCCATTCACTGCAGAGGATCCATTGGTGAGCAAGTGATGTAATGGTAAATTATCCAAATCTGTTCTGATGAAGAAACAAACTCATCTACATCTTAGATGGCCTGTGGGTGAGTATACATTTTCAGCAGATTTTCATTTTTGGTAGAAACTATTCTTTTAATTATCACCAATACAACACAATTTTATCCAGACCAAATAATTAACCTGCTTCTTATTTACAAAATCTTAAACTGAGGTGACTTAAGACAGATTGGGGTAAAAGAAAAGGGCATTTAGCTAGTAATATGTAATTGGTTAAAGGACACTGATGAACATCTTTGAAACATCTTCATGGAGATTACATTTCCGGTGTTTGCTGACAAGACTTCATTCTGCTTCATTAACGCATGTTGATGGACATGCTCTGGAAGCCATCCAAACCCATCTTATTGACATCTTATTGAGAAGAATGTAAGCTTTCAGGACAGAGGTTAGACTTACGCTGATCTCAGACAACCTTTTTCACTTTATTCTGCAGTCTGTATATGAAGACCAGTAACACTGATCTCAAGTCAGCAGATCCACAGCCACTGCCAAGAAGCTGTGCATATATCTACTTGGTTTCATTGGATCAAAAGGTGATAATGTAATATACCTGAATAGAATGTATCTTTAATGTTCCAGCATCACGGTGCTCCTTTGTGCAAAGTAAGGTTTATAAAGAAATGATTTACTGAGCGAAACTTGACTGACCTTCACAAAATCCAAACCTGAAATCCTTGGGGATGAATTGGAACAATGAATGTAATCTAACATCACTGCCTGACCTTACTGATGTTATAGTGTCTAAATGGGACCAAATACCTGCATTCATGTCCAAAGTCTTTACAGGAGAACACAATCTGTAACAGAAGTACAGAAAAGACCGACTTACTATTAATACACAAGGTTTTGATGAAAGAGGACCACAAATCTTTGGTTATGTAGCATGTAGGGAAATTGACTTGTTCTTGTTAGTTCCAAAAACACTACCAAAACAAAAGGAGATACTAAGAACCTTTAAAAAACTAATTTAACCTGTCTAAAGGCCTAGACAATATAATGTAATCTGTTTATGTTTTTTCCTTCTTATTTAACCTTTCAACCAGATTTGGGGGGCTTATATAAAAAATCTCATTACATGGATTCAGTATGATGACGAAGTTCAGATTTGTGCACATCCTTTGTAATTCATAGTTCATACATACATACACACATACATACATACATATATATATATATATATATATATATATATATATATATATATATACGTGAACTATATAATACAGAAATAATGTTCAATACAATTCAAATTATGAATAATACAATTATTATTATTTAACATTATTAATAATATAATAGACTTTCCTCAAGTGCAACTAGTAACTATAGTAAGGGCTTCCTCTCGCCTGTCAGCAGTCCATCCGTCCATTCTGACTGACAGTATTAAAGCTGGGAATGAGGGCTGCATCTCAAAATATGTATTATGTACAAGGAATGCCGGTAGTAAAATGAGATTAATCTGACCTGTTTGACTCCTGCTTTAGGGCTAAATGTGGCATTCAGGAGTCAGAGTATAAATGAGCTACAATAACAGAAGCATATATGAACCCTTTTCCTCTCTTCACAGAATTAATTCACTCTCAGTCTCCATACACACTCACACACCCTGTGTACACCTATGGCAGAAGCTTTATTGTATTATTAAAATCAGAGTGGTATGACAGCAGAGGTATCAAACCTGTCCAGCATTTTAATACCAGTATGTGATAGGCCATAAACACGCAAAGTACATGTTGGAGGGCCTCAGCAATAAAACCCAGCATTGTCTAATTTATGGAACAACACCAGCAACACAAGGTGATATTTTACCCTTGCTTTCTGCCGCTTTTGGTTGGGGGCTGGGAATGTTGCTTTTGTTCCATTGTTCTCATGGCACACAAACAGGTCCCTCACTCAGGTCTGGCAGGGAATAGGAAGTGTATTATGTGTTATACAGTCTGATTTGTACATAGAAACACTGGCAAGTATGGACAGAGAATCCATGACTTTATTGTGAACTACTCGCCAGTGTACGCGCAAAGTTGCTGAGATGTACAAAGCTCTGCCAGTTCTGCCAATTTAAAACAGTTACATATAATATACAGGGCAATCTACATAAAATAATAATAAATAATTGAACATTTTATATGATAAATAAAAAATAAGTTTATGAATTTAAATGATCCAATTAAGATTAAGTAGGAAGTACATTCATTTTATTTAAATTTTTAAATAAGTAGGTAATTTTTTAAATAAGTAAGGTGACTTGTCAGTCATCCTAATTAGATGTTTACCTGTGCTAAATGTACTACTACACTATGCCAGGGTGTTGCTTTGTGGTTGCTAAGGTGTTTTAAGTGTTTTTTATAGTATTGCTATGCAGTTCCTAAGGTGTTTTGCGTGTTTGCTTACTGATTCAAAAGTCAAAAGAGTCCATCCTTTAGTCTCTATGGTACTCTGATCTCTGGATATGGCTCAGGTAACTCCTTTAAAGTCGTTCCTGATGTTTGAATCTCCTGTGCAAAAATTATAACTCCAATTACCTGAAAAGTAATAGCACAGCTCACTTAAATAAGTCTTAAAGGGACAGTTTACACCCCAAAATTAAATGTTTATGTTAGTTAAATTAAAAAAAGTCAAATGGAATCTAATGTTGTTCTTCAAAATATCTTATGTTCCACAGATAAAAGCAAGTCATACAGGTTTGGAATGACATGAGGGTGAATAAATGATGATTTTGGGGTGAACTGTCCCTTTAAATTCAGCAAGTAAGTTGAGAAAATTCTGTTTTTTGATCATCTGATCTGTACTCATCCTTTTTGTCCTCTGCTAGAAGCCTTGAACTTCAGAGCTTTCCTTTTCAACACAGTTTTCAAAACGCTCAACACTGTCAACACAAAGGTTTATATAGTACATCTAGTAAAGGAAAAAAAAAATGGGACAATCAGATAGAGATGTGGGACAAAAGGGCGGAGCTCAGATTTCCACGAAAACCCTAAAGCTCAAGATCAAGCGATGGTGTCCTTCAAATGAGCCTGTAATCTGGAACACTTCAAACCCTTGTCTTCCAGCGCTCCTCTTCAGATCCTCTCTCCCTGGGGTCACCACCCCCTTCCAGGCACAGCCAACTTCCAAGTGTGTGAGGGAAGAGGCCTTGAAAGCCGATTGCGTTTTAATAAAGTTTATTATCGGTGGGGGCTAATCCCCGTGGTAATCTCTCGCAGACCCAAAGGAAAGCAGGATTACTCACTTGCTATAATCCCAATGAAATTGTTAGGATTTAGCTAGCAAAACAGACCAGATGGCAACAGGCTTGTTCTTCCACCCGTGGGCCCGCTCACCCCTTTCCAGACCACTCCTCACCCCAGACACACTTAAACACAACACATGAGCTATTCATTAAGACAAACATACACGGCAATGATAGGGTGAGCGATACTCAGCCTTCAGAAATGCTACAATGGAGAAAGATGCTATAGTCAAGGTATATCATGAACAGTTACATAGTCAAGTTTACAGTGTTTTACAGAGGTTTGATTGAGAAATGAGTAAAATCTTCAGGAATGGTCTAAAACTAAAACACTAGGCATCATACACTTGCTGACTTTGTAAATGGCCACAGAGAAAATTGTGACTCATGACATGATGAAACCAAACGCGTTCTAAAATTAAACCAAAATATCAAACATGTTTGAATTCCTCCAAACTGAAGGAATCATAATATGAACCTATCATACACTATGCAATTTTCTGACTGCCAAAAATTGGCACACTGGCCCTGACTTTTTGCAACTAGCGTCAATTTCAGACTGCAAATTGGGCCAAAAATGTGCAAAAAAAAGTTGTGCAGTTTATTCCAGCCTTTTTTTTTTTTCAAGTGACTGTCTACAGTAAGGTTAGTTTGGGCTGCACACCAACTACAGGTTACAAAGACACTGGAAATGTAAAAAGTTGTAAAAACAAAACAAAGCACAAAAGACATCTCTCAAAACATGGCAGAAAAGACATTTATAGAAAAAATAATTTTAATCAGATTTTACCCAGCAAAGCATTCCATTTCAGTACGAATATTTCGTTTTTGCTTATCTAATGGGAAAAAACCATAATGTCTGTGATTCTTATTGTTTCAGGTTCTTGTATAGAATTGCTCTGTGGTACAAATACACATCTTAAAATATTTTTGTGAAAAAATCAGAAAAAAAATCAAATATTTGATCAGAAAGGCACAGCGAATGGACAGGCAGTGAGATCATGGTGAAATTAAAAAGAATTAAACACACAGATATCTTCATTATGATAACAACGGTAAGAGTTAATTGGGGTCCAAATTCCAAAAAAATATGCATTTTGACTGTTTTAATTATTTTACTTAAAAAGTGGTCATGTTAAAGATGCTATGTTATTGCGATAAAGTATTTCTTAACTCTAAATTTTGTTTTAAGAAATTTATACAGAATGGTTGGTGCTTTTAAAAATGATGTGTGGTGAATGCAATAAAATGTTTAAGAATTCTTCGATGAGTGGTCATACAAAAATTTGTTTTTGTAAGAAACAAATAAAAGACATCAATTACGATTATAATGTTTCCATTGCTAGATGCTTCAAAGAAAGAAACTCACAAAAGGAGTTTAAAAAAAAGTTTAGGTTCTGTAAAACAACATTAATTACCATCAAATTAACAACAGTTCTTTGTAAACTCTCGATTTCTGTGCATCAATACTTTGGCGCTGAAGCTGACGGTTTCTCTATTAGCCACAGATTGTGAGATTTGGTCATTCCTGCTAAAAAAGTAAAAGTTTGCACTGGAGCGATGCTCTAGGGCAGAGACACTTTAGCACGTCGTAGCTTTATCCTTAGTTTGAAATACAGGTACATGGCAAGCAGGCACATGGTGGAGAGGAGGTACAGCAGGACACACAGGCTCACATCCAGCCTGGAGAATCCCACGCTGAGCAGGGACATCCAGCGCTTGCTTTGGGGTCTGGGGTACGGCTCTATCCCGAGGTTCTCTTCCTGGCTTCCCAGGTCTCGCTTCACCCTCCAGCCTCCCTCAAACTGGAGGTCTTCCACATCCTCCTTCTTCTTCAGGCTCCTCCGTCGCACTACGCCGGACATAGCTGCAGCTCGGAGGGCTTTGGCTTTATAGTGTTGGTTGACAAATAAATCCAGGTCTACTATGTCTTTCTGGGGCTCCCGTAACTTCATTCCCACAATTTTTGGTTTGTGTTGGGACGGCGGCTGCTGTGGCTTCTCCCAAGGTGCCTGGTTGTCAGCCTTGTCTGCTTCAGCTTCCCCCATTCTCTCTAACCCCGCAGGGTACGGCTCACCAGCTTGCTCCTCCAGTGCTGGCTCTTCCTCCTCCTCCTCCTCCTGCTGCTCTTCTTCTTGAGGCTCTTCGGCAGGGTGGTTGTCCAGAACCTCTCGAGCTCTCCTTTCGGCCCCGCGTCCGGCTTCTTTCTCCATCCGAGCCGCTGTGAGTCGGTTCCTCTGATAGATGAGAGCCTGAGTCTCGTCCTGCAGGTAGTCTGTTAGAATGTGAGCTGAAGAAAAGTAGTTTCGGAGGAAGGTCAGCACCCCTTCTTGGTTCCAGCTGTGCTCACCGGTCTTCTTTAAACCATGACAGCTAGGACACAACTCTGGAGACGGCCACTGAATCTTAGGGAAATGGGGGTCCTCGCTGAGTTCTCCTGTGTGGGATAAGAAAAACAGCTGTCAGGGGGAGTTTCATAATTTCATAAACAGTCAAAAGAGCAGTTTTGTAAACCAGATCAACCATAAATCAAAGGACGAGATTTGACAATGAACAACTAAATCACCAATGTCATTGAAATTCTGTTATCATGTACATAATATTGCTTTTTTCAAGAACATGTTCGAGTCATATTAAAAATGTGTGTGTGTGTAGAAATTATATTTTGCATGAAGAAAATGAAGCCTATTTTAACAAAAACAACAAAAAAGAAATCCCATCCTCATTACAGTAAAAAAAGACAATTATATTTAAAGAATTACGGTAACACTTTACAATAAGGTGTCATTTGTTAACATTAATGTATTAATTAACATGAACGAACAATGAACACTACATTTATTACACTCTTTATTAATCTTTGATAATGCTAGTTAATAAAAATACAGTCGTTCATTGTTTGTTCATATTAGTTCACAGGGCATTAACTAATGTTTACAAACAAAACTTGTGATTTTAATAATGCATTAGTAAATGCCGAAATTAACATTAAGATTAATAAATGCTGTAGAAGTATGGTTCATTCTTAGTTCATGTTAACTAATGTAATTAACTAATGTTAACTAATGGACTTTATTGTAAAGTGTTAACAATTTATTTATATATATAATTGGTAATATTTACTGTATACATCATGGACATTTTTTGTACAACTTTTAGTTTATTCTGGTTTAAATAAAAGACCATTTTGTTTCTACTACAGGACAATTAAAGTAATAATTAAAATAATAAGAATCAAATGAGAACAATTATTGAGAATAACTGGAATACAAAATCCAAAGTACATTTTCTGCTAGTATTAAAAAAGGGGAAAATGTGCTTGATTGTTATGAAAATAATTCAACACTGCAAAAGCTTAAAAAGGCTTCATTTATACATAACATAAATAATATTTATATTAAATGTATTATATATTTACATTTAAATGTGACCTGGACATGTTTTCATAAGATTCACCTGCTTATGCTTAAAACAGGCTTAAACCCATTTTAAAAAGATTATTTATTTAACTTGGAGTTAAGTGGGAAAAGCCCAAATGACACGTTAATCAATTCTGAGTTGACAGCTTAACATAACCTGGAAAAGAACACTTTTCTCAGAATTTCCCATGATTTTCTAATTGACCTAATATATCATATGATCACAGATTAAAATGTTGACATCAGTATTTAGTTTTACAAAAGTATCTATAAACAATATTTTGTAGATTCAAATCTGTATGACAAAACTCATTCTGCATATCAGAAAATAAATGGGAAAAACTAAGACTAGTAAAAAAAAAAAGAAAAAAAAAAAAGGTTGAGTATCTGTTGAATTTCTGCTGCAATTCCTTTTCCTGTCATTCAAAATTCAGAATTTTGCCTAACCTTGAGGTGCTGTGTGAACCATGTGTGTGTGTGCGTGTGACAGGTCTAAAGACATGATCAATAGACTTGTGGGCTCTCCCAGAGGGAGGATCGTGAAGATAATAGATGAGGTTGGGGTGAACAAGACACCCCTCCCCATCCACACACACCGGCCTGTTCTCTTCACACCCCCTATGAACATGCCACCATCTCCAAATTGAATATGAAAGCCAGCACCTTTGGGCTGCAGCTCTCCCTCTAATGAATTACTATTTTTTCCCTTCAGATGTTTTCCTTTCCTCCCTCCCCCCAAACGCCACCCCAGACGGAGGCATCCTCTAATAAATTGCTTGTGGCGGATGTCACGGGGTGGCCGGGACACTACAAGAGGTGGCAGCAGCGTTTAGTTTACATCCCTCCCCCCATCTCTTACGTAGATTAATCTGATGTATATATGCATGTGTGGACGTACTCTGCATACTGCACTTTACATAAGAGATACATCAATTTTACTATGTGTCTACGGGAACCCAGGGGTCTTTATGCATGGCTCTGTGACAGCACTCATATCTGGCTGTGATGCCATGCCTATGAAGATCTTACTTTTAATCATGGAGCCCTTCAGCACAAAGGTGACTTCAGCTGTAGCACTGTTAACATTGATACAAAGCTTGCCGGGGCGGTGCATTAATATTCATGCGTGTGAATAGAGAAGGAGCCATCATGCGGGACAGTTCTGGTAAACAGGAGTGAATGCGAATGCCGATGGGTGGGCAGGACTTCTGTGTTCAGATGAAGGGAGGATTGGAGGAATGACTAAACGAATGCAAAACAAACACAGTGTTGGGGAGTAACTAGTTACATGTAGCGGAAATGTAACTGTTACAGTTACTGAGAAAAAAGGTTGCACTTTATTTTAAGGTGTCCTTGTTCCAGTGTAATTATACATTTAAGTACTGAGTAATATATTATAAAACAAGGACACCTTAAAATAAAGTGTAATTAAACAGCACTTGCTAAATTAAACAAGCAATGTTGCAAGGTCACGTGCTGCATACTGCATACTATTTCTCATGCTATATAAAAAAAATATAGTCAGTATACATCACAGTATGCAATAAGCCAAGACAGAAGTGAGCGAGCAAATAAAGAAGCTCACAAAGGTAAACTTATTTGTTTTCCTTCTGTAGACCTCTCCTCCCTCGACAAGTGGCAGGAGTGCTGGGCTATGTTTGCTGCCTGGGCCTTTATGCCAGTTAAATTAATTGTGCAGCAGTGATACTAATAGGCCACTATTCATGCCTGGTTAGCTGTGTGTGTGCGAGGTGGGAGGGAACTACTAAAGAGGCTCACGATCAGGAGGAGGAGGGTCCCTCTTGGGAACCAAGAGGAATAAAGGGTGTCGGAGGCAAAGGAGGAGGAGGGGAGAGTGCCACCCACCTCTCACGCACACAGAAACACACAATTTTGTGTTAGCTACTTGGGACAGAGATTACAAAGCAGAGGAAGGCTTGATGCTGGCGGCGTGGTGTGTGCCACCTGCTGTCCCAGCCGTCTGGGGAATAGAGGGTCGTGTGCCCCAGGCAGGAGACACTGTTGCTGTATCAATTGTCAAGCGGCTGGAACGGCTCTCCCGGGACATGAGAGACAGTGAGACCTAATCAGCAGAAGTGACGGGGGAACAGGGGACACAGAAGAGCCATAGGGGTACACGCATGGGGGACTTTTGTCCAATTATTCATGACCTCGTGGCTGGTAAAAAGGGACAGACGCTAAAGAGGCAGGTGACATCAAAAGATGACAAACAAATGAATTAAGCAAGTGTGAAGAGAGGCAACTAACTCCCTTTATAGCCCTTATGGATAACAGCTATGCAAGCTGACAAGTTGTCAGAGAGATAACTAAGATTTTTATTTATGAAATGTCAAATATGTTCACTTTTACTAGGGAATTATAACTAAAAACTGTAAGATTAAAAAACACAATGTTCCTACCTGAATAATAAATGAGCATAACTTCAAATATAAAAAATAAAAGAAAAATATGGGGAGGAACAAAAGGTGTGAGAAATAGAAAAATGGATGGATGTAACTGGAGAGAGAGAGAGAAAAATAGAGAGATAGACGGATAGAAGAGAACAGGACAGCTGGTGTCTGCCCAGAGGATCGCCGAATTAAAGGGATTTAAAGGGAAGAAGCTGCACTGGCGCTCTGGAGAGGGAAAATCCACAAAAAAAAAAACTCCTGGTGTGCTCTCTTCTTTTCTCCTGCTCTATACTACGGACAGGACTGAATAATATCTTTGGATTATTATGGCCCACAGAAGTATTTGGACACACTTAAAAGCCATACCAAGTGGCAT
Source organism: Tor tambroides (assembly GCA_021397915.2). NCBI lineage: Eukaryota > Metazoa > Chordata > Actinopteri > Cypriniformes > Cyprinidae > Tor > Tor tambroides. Next base: position 99,592 of record JAFVLL020041213.1, on the reverse strand, counting down.
TTATTATACAGAAATATAGCACAAACAAACCTTTCAAGAAAACAGTTTATTCGATTTTTAAGCGGTAGCTATACTGTTCAAAACGTAGACAAAAAATATTGTGGCACTTTCTGGTCACATGAACATGTCCATACTTAAAGAGATGAATAACACTTGAGGTTACTCTGTTAGGATGCCTGTGAGAACTGGATGGTAATTGACTTCACACATCCACAAAAAGTCACTCTTACACCACCAACTGTTTAAAAGTAATTGCAAAAATTCCTCAGAAAAGTGTTTTTAGTACAGAAAATGTAAAAGTGTGTGTTTCCAATTTTAAGTGGAGAAAAAAAACACTATGCAAATACTTTTGGGGCCACTGTATACACGTTAAGTGTTAGTCATATGTGTTTAACACTTAACATTTATTTACACTGAAAATACTAACCTGCCAGACGGTTGTTGACCCGGTTGTGGCGAGACCAAAGCCAAAGGACAGCAGTGGACAGCGAGGTCACATGATCCATGCTCTCTTGGGCCATACTTTCAAAGTGAGTTGCACATGGCCTGCACCCGAAAAAACTGCTGACATAACTTCTCATTGCCTGCAACACTTCCTGAGGGTCTGAGATTAAGAGAGAGAAAGAGAAGTAAAGAGGAAATGGTCAAAAAAAGGAAGTTAAAAAAGAATGAAAGAGCCATTGCAAGAAAAGAAGCACTGCTAACTCTGGGTGCATGAAGTGTATGAAATATTAATATATTGTAATATCATGCATTAATAAAAAAACATTAAATATACAATAATACATTTTATTTGATAATATAATATGCATATAATGTGATATTACAGTAATTTAATCTATTATTAAATTATAAATAATGAAAAACTTCTAACAAAGTATAATTCCACAATAACAGCTTCATAAAAATATACTACAGCACATAATAACTAATAATATAATATTATATTTGACCTTCTTCTGTGTATCTTCACAAGCAAATAGTTAAATATTGCTTAGAATGCATGAAAGTTGATCAATAATCTATCCAAAAATGTAGTAACCTGTTAATTCAGACACACAACAGTCCACTAACTAACCGACCTCTGGACCCCAGATTAACCTACACTAATTCTTGTGTATCTATTCTCTCAAACACAACACATTCTGAGGACAAGTCACTGCAGTTACCAGGAGGTCAGTTCTGACCCCGAATACTCTTTAAGTTGGTTTAGTGTTGTGGTTAGTACACTTCTTTCTTTCTGTGTTTAGCTGGGGGACATAATCCAGACCATTGCCAGTGGACAGATGGACACCCCGTCCCTGGCCTTCCATCTGCAGGTTACGTGACCCCCCCCCTCCACCCGCTCAAACAAACACAAACACGCATCCACACGCAGATGCCCCCTCCACTTCTCTTCCGCCCACTTTAAGCTGCTGGATTAAGTGTGAGTGGAGAAGCTGTGTTCACTGGGTCTTATATTAACCCTTCAGATTCCAATAATCTAAACAAATCCCTCTTTTCTACCTACACACAATTACTTTTCCAGCAGCAAAACAAGGCCTAAGAATAACAGCGGCACACTGGTTTCCTGGAACATGATACTCTTGTGTGTATTTGCATGGATTTTTCAACAAAAAGCACTATAAACATGCTAGAGGTACGCACAGACGGCCACACACAGCCCAGTACAGATGCATGTCGACCTTCTTTACACAACAGACTGGGCTCATCCATCTCAAAAGGGCCTTGAAGGTTGTGACATAGGGCAGCCTGTGGCAGCTCTTGAGGTCAACAACAGGCCAAGATGGGCCACAGAATTCAGCCAGAGCTTCATTAGACCACTTACAGTACATGAGTCTGAAATATGTAAGGTCTATAGCAGACACACACAAAAAAAATAAAAGATCAACAAATCAGACTGTGCGACCTGATGTTTCATTGATTTGTTCTTCTCAGCACATTGCATTTCTGAAAGATGATGTTGCTTTTTAAAAGCCGGAAATCATTAAAAAGTCATGAAGTCAAAATTGATCTTTTTTTACTTTAATACATTCACATTTGCATTTATACATTTGGCAGATGCTTTTATACAAATCATTACATTGCGTTCATGGTATACATTTAATCAGTTTCCTGGGAATCAAACCAACAACGTTGGTGCGCTCTACTGAGCTACAGGAACACTGTTTCTTATCTTAGGCTACATTTACACTAGTGCATTTTTGTTTTAAAACACATAACTTTTGCTAAGGTTACACCTGTCGTTTACACTACTCCGGCATTTTCGACCCTTGAAAATGCACTGCGTTTTAGTTTGGAAACTCAGGGGTTGTGTTTCAGTGTAAATGGACCAAAACGGAGACTTTTGAAAACAATGGCATGACTGCCCACATTCGGTCTGCGTAAACAATAACATCATGCTCATTGTTGTACCTGCATGAATGGTCATGTGACATGCATTTACGGTTGTGTAGTGTAGACAGAGATTTCTGAAATGCAGTGAAAATGAAAGTGCAGATGAGGATCGTTTTCATTTTAAAACGCTGTTGTTGTGATGTGTCTATAATGGCGGAGGACTGTCGCCGAAGAGAAGAAATCGTTGAATAAAATTATTTTTGTTTTCTTTGTGCACAAAAAGTATTCTTGTAGCTTTGTAAAATTACAGTTGAACCACTGATGTCACATGGACCATTTTAACAACATCCTTACTACATTTCTGTGCCTTGATTGTGGTAGTACCCTTGCTGTCTATGGAGGGGCAGAGAACTCTCGGATTTCATCAAAAATATCTTAATTTGTGTTCCGAAGATGAACAAAGGCCTTACGGGTTTGGAACGACATGAAGGCGAGTAATTAATGACAAAATTTTCATTTTTGGGTGAACTAACCCTTTAATATTAATTCCCAATGGATAAAATTAAGTCTTGCCACTTTTTTCCATTTAATACTCTGTTTCACTCTGATATATCATATTACAGGTGGAGAATGCCATTTCATTTAGTCTAGGCTCATTACCAGAAGGTTGTAGCTTCGCGACCCACAAGAGAAGTCCATATAACCATTTTGCACTTGAGCATAACATTTGGAAGGCTACTACCTACTTACAATTTTTAAAAAGAAGGGAGCATTTACTTTGCATACTAATAGTACCTGGGCTGGACATTTCTTTAGCCTGCACCGTGAGCACATGGAAAAGGGTCCAAACAGCGCAGGGATATCCACGGAAATGGGCTTGGGATCCCTGGCAGCCCACCCACTGTACACCCTCAGGCAACACTGCATCACTCGTCTAAAAACACACACACATACAAACATGCAGTCTCAATTGACTTGCGTTTCACTTAAACAACAAGAATCAATTGAAGTCAATCAATTTTCCTTTCAGTCACTCTTCAAATGAAGTGAGGTGGATACTGCAATTGAAGCAGGTATGGCTGTTATAAGAAATAAAACCTCTTCATAGATCATTTTCAATCATATTTCACTTCATGCATAATTAAAAGCCCATATCAAACAGCATTAAACTCTTTGGCCCATTTTGGAATTAATCCAGATCTCCCATTGGTCAGTCTCCTGTGCAGAGTCACTCAGCAGTTGATTGGTGGGTGTTTCTATAAGAGGCGATGATCTTGATGATACTAGCCCTTTTCCTTATGGGACGCCTTCCTACTTCCTCATTGATTCATTGATTGGGTGGCTAAAAGCTAATGATTCTAACTGCTTCTGTGTGTAGGCATGTGAGCATTAGTATTATGACAGCATCACAAAATCTTGTTCAATCATAAAATTCTGTCATTTACACTCTTTCACTTACTTTCTTCACAAAAGAAGATATTTTAAAAAAAAAATGTCTCAAGTGACTTTTGTCCATATAATGAAAGTCAGTGGAGTCCAACGTGTTTTGGACCCACTGACTTTCATCGTATGGGCAAAAATAGTTGAAACATTCTTCCAAATATCTTCTTTTGTGTTCTGCATTATTCTGCAGGCTGGATATGATGTTGAATGCCATGGCTTGAAATTGTGCTTGCAACGGCTTAAATAGTTCAAATATATGTTTTAATAAATTTAAATGAGTGACAGCATCCCAATACGCTGACCTCATGACCCAAGTCTAAGTGGAGAAATTGCTTACGACAAGGTATTGACAAATTCAGGTACCTTTTCAAATAAATGTGGTACTTTGCATTATCAAATGTCTGGTTGTCAAAATTCTCATTTATCATTTTTAATATTTATAATCATAAAAAAAAAAAAACGTAAGCTCTTTCTGAGATATTCTGCTCAGGTAAGCTTGTCTAACCTGCACAGTGTTGTCCAGGACATCTCTAAAATCACTGTATTTGATCTCCATCCCCTTCTGTTGTTGTAACCAGCTGTCCACCGTGTTCAGTGCACTCTTTACAGATGGACGACCTGGGAAATACTACACAAACAAAACAAGCACATAATCACATACACAGTCATACACTTGTGTTTGGGACCAGGCTAGGCTAAAACATCTCATTATTTACATAAGTCCTTTTAAACCTAATAAATGTGACAGCTATTTCTGCAGCACCAGTAGCTGTTGTCAAATGGTGAGATCACTAGATTCGCTAATGTGCTACTAGAAGACGCTAAGTGACAGTGAAAATGCACACTGCAATGCTCTGAAGATTTACAGTCAAGGAAAGCAGTGAGAAAATGCCCCTTTAAAGATGAATATATATTTATCACAGTTTCAGGACACATGAACCATTATAAAATGTTGGTAATAATATTAATAATAATTACTAATATGATTGTGATTATTATAATTCATTACACTGTAAACATTAAAAATATAATAATAATAATAATAATAATTATTATTATTATTATTGCTATTATTATTTATTAGGCAATCATTCTTGATTATTATTTCTTGGTAAAATATATTGAGTTCTTTGTTTCTATGGTTTAAAAACAGCTTCAAATAATATATTATTTATTAATAATATTCATCATTATTATTTCATGACACATTAACCATTAAAAGTATAATTATTCCATGACAGATTAAATCAATTATTATTATTATATTAAAATTTGTTTTTCAAACGAAAAAACAAACAAACAAAGAACACAAATAACAACACAGAATGAATTAATGAGTTAAAATATTTCAATATTAAGTTTTCGTTGTTCTTTAGTACTAAAAAGCAACACAGAATTTGCTATTGGTAAACACGCTTCTTTCTTACACCAGTGCAAATTTAATAGTGTTAAAGAATGTGTGTGTGTGGAAGTCTCTGGAAGCACAGTGAAGTAATGACCAGCCTGAGCCATGTGGCACGAGGGAATGGACAGATTCAATGGCCCTGGACGGACGCCAGTGCTGACCTTACAATTCTGTGTCTGAGCTGGGGCCACAAAGCCGACGCTAACACTCCGTCACGGCCCCATAAACACAGCCACATTAGTGCAGGCCAAGGCCTGTGTGTGTGTGTGTGTGTGTTTGTGGGGAGGCTCCACAGGATCCCAGAGGTGCACCTTTCTTTGATTTGTGCTCTTGCGTCTTTTCAATTTTCCTGTGGCCATCTGTTCAGCATGGTGCGGCCTTCTATTCATCACCCTCTAACAGGATCTCTATTAAAACGCAGCTCACTTAAAAAGGCCTTGCAGAGATTTACTTAACCCCAACGCCCCACTCCATTCTGATTTGTTTCCTTAATCTGGGAGATTCAGCCATTGAGAACGCAGCCAAGGAGGAAAGCTAATCAGAGCTGCACAGGTGGGAAAAGGAGAAAGTCTCTAGTCTAGTCCTTCCCTGAGTGTGTGTGTGTGTGTGTGTGTTATTGAATAGATCTGTGTGCTGGTCTGGCCTCTAACTAGTGTGAAAAGCTCATTACCAGACCTGGGTGTTGAAGAGAGTAATCTGGGATTGCTCATACAAAAGGCATTGTTCAAATCTAGTGAAAACTCTGTTCTGAATCTCTGCAAATCAAAACAACAAAGGCGATGTGAATAACTCTCCGGGGTTCTGGCAGCTAGTGAATGAAAGGCTGTGGAATCATTCTGTTGTACTGTGAGGTCTCTTTAAGCGTTGCAAAGAAAAAGTAAACAGATAAATCATGATAGACTCTATATTTGAGCTGGTTAACACTGTAAAGGAGAACTAAAAGTGTGATCTGAGAAAAGACGAGAATGCTGTGAACTGGCTCATACACTTTGATATAAACCGTCCACAAAGTATTTAGACACTCGGGCAACACTTATACTACATATACTACCGTTTAAGGGTTTGGAGGTCAGTAAGATATTTTTTTTGAAAGGATGCCTTCATTTGATTAATTTGATGAAAAGTGGGAGTAAATATTTACGTCAAAAGATTCTATTTCAAATAAATGCTATTCTTTTGAACTTGAGCTTTGCCATCGCAGGAATACATTTCATTAAAATACACTAAAATAAAAGTTATTTTAACTTATAATGATATTTCACATTATTAGTTTTTATTCTATTTTTTGTTCAAATAAATACAGTGATCATCAAAAAAAAAAATCTATCCAACACCAAACTTCTGAACAGTAGTGTAAAATGTATGCATGCCATTGCATTATATATCAAAATATCAAAAAGTCGCATTAACTTCAGAGAAATATCACTAATGCAATTTTTACTTTTTAATCAATGTTTGTTTTAAATTACAAAACAGTAACAGGTCACAATAAAGTTCAATTAACTAACAGTTATCTTGAAATAGTGATGAACAATACTCATACAATATTCATTAGGTTAATGTTAAATTCTACATATATTAATACATAAAGCAAGGTGTATAAATTAAAATTAATGTATTATACTACTGAACACAAATTCACAATTAGGAACAGTGCATTTATAAATGAACACCGACCTAGATTCATAAGTGCTGTTGATACTGTTACTTTGTTAGTTTACGAAACCTAGTGCATTAAATACATAATAAATAATTGAACCTTATTGTACAGTTTTACTAATAAAACAAGACATACTGTTTAGAAGCTGTTTTGTTGTTGCATTTGCTTGTCAAAAGTTACATGCTCATAGTTAAATGTGTTGAACTACACCTGTGAACTTGAAGAGAACTGACTTCACACATCTATGAAAAATTGGACCCAGTTTGTTAACGCTAATAGCAAAAATGGCTCTAAAAAGTCATTTGTTTACAGATGCCAAGATACTTTGCTATCTAATGCAATGACTTTTTAAGAGTCTTTTTAAGACTTGAGTGTCTTAATACTGAGAGTGACTGCTGTAGTGTTTAGCTTTTTATTAGAAGACAATGTTTTCTGAGACTCTCTGTTATTCAGACAGTTCTTCCAACAGTACACTGTCAATCATGCTGTGTAAGAGTATATATAGCCTCTGCATATTCCATCTACCAAAACAAGGATATAGATCACTAACCACAAACAGCCCTTTCCAATCACTGTCCTTACTGATTCAGCCCCCCCACCCCCCTGCTCTCCCTTCTTCCTCCCCTTCGGACCATGACAATCCACTTCACCCTAGCAATATGTCATCTCCAATCCGATTAGTATCAGCATTCGAGAAAACCACAGTCTCTCTCTCTCTCTCTCTGCAGAGGTTCAAAAGAGAAGGCATCTGTCGGCCCAGCCCTGAAGAAGACCCCTGTTTAATCTCACCCTCTGGGACACATATACAAGTGGGCCATGTAAAAGCCATCTAAACTGTTTCCCTGTTATCACAGCACTACCCAACAGCAGGTGCTAGTTGTCCACCAACATCGGGGTCTCTGAAATTTGTTAGAATGAAAACAGGAAATGCAGAATCAGTCTTTTGGGGCACCGTGGCCTCCGATAAAAGATAGAGTCATGGCTGAATCTGGACCTCAAAATGCCTTCTAATTCCTTGTTTTATTCTCTCCCTCTTGCACGGCGGGAAGCCTCTTTCAAGAAAGCAGGATAAAGATGGGTAATCCTAAAACCTCTTTGTAATGCTCTCATGTCTCCAAGATCCACTCTTTTAATCCTGAAATACATGTTCTGATTC
>JAFVLL020041213.1:10432-91491 GCA_021397915.2 Tor tambroides | reverse complement strand
AGCGGGGTGTGGCCTGGGAGGGAAGTGATGGATGAGGGGGACTGTGGCAGGCCGTAGGGACTTCCTGCCCGCAGGTCATGGTAAGGCTGCCCGCCCCCCTCCAGGGAGAAGCTCCCGTTGAGCATGTTGCCGTTCGTGACGTCTCCGACACTTCCGTACAAGCCGTTAGCATGACCAAGATCTGACAGGATCTGGTCTTCTGTTGGAGAGAGCAGACAAAATCACTTTCAAAACTGTTTCCACAAAAATGACAACTACACTGAAAAAATGGTGTAGAAACAATTTTCACTCAGAAATTGCTAGTAAATTTCACAATTATTTACAAAAGAAAAATGATTTGCAAAAGTAAAATTAAACATGAAATTTTGAACTAGAGGGACTGAATAGATTTTTTTTTTTGCTAAACTTTTTTTTTGTTTTTAGTGTTTTTTTAGTTACTTTTCAACAGTTTGAGGTGAGTTAGTTTTTAGTTTTTTTTAATAGAAATGAATACTTTTATTAAGCTAGGATGCATTAAATAGATCAAAAGTGACAGTAAAGACATTTATAATGTTGTGTTTCAGATAAATGCTGTTCTTTTGAACTTTCTATTCATCAAACAATCTTGAAAACAAGTGTAGCTTCCACTAAAATATTAAGCAGCACAACTATTTTCATCATTGATAATAATAAGAAATGTTTCTTGAGGCATATTAGAATAATTTCTGAGGGATCGTTTGACATTGAATACTGGAGTAATGGCTGCTGAAGATTAATCTTTTCCATCACAGGAATAAATTGCATTTTAAAATATATTAAAATAGTAAACAGTTATTTCAAACTGTAATAATATTTCACAATATTACGAATTTAACTGAGCACATTTGATCAAAAAAATAATAAAAAATCTCACTGACACCAAGCTTTTGAATGGTAGTGTATAGATGCTCTTAAACATAGAAGAAGAAGAATTGCAGTTATGACAAAGACCTCATAAATATCCATTATAAAAAGGGGATTACATGCTTCTGGAAATATCTGAGACGCGATGAGCATTTGTGATTTACTCTCCGCACGCACAGGAGCGCAACCAGACTCAGTTCTTTCAACAACAACAAAGGCACTGTGTGCTTCCTCTCTAATCGACTAAAAGCTTCACCAATTTTATAGAGTTTGTGCATCGCTGCTTTCATTTCTCGTAAACACGGCCTCCCTTAGAAAGCGGCTCTAGACTTTTATGAGTTCTCAAAACAGGCTGACAAAAATGAAATAATCATAAAAAAAACACGTCAAAAAAAACCTCATTTGAATATTCTAAACAATCCACCAAGTGGCATATTTTCAAAATAAAAGGCAAAGGGAATTAACGAATGAAGGGAAATAAAAATGTTCTTGAAAAGAATACAAAGAAGAGAGAGAAAGAAGAAAGCAAGGCATCATGGGAGATGTAAATTGACTCACCTCTGAAACTAAGTTCGCTATCGCTGAGTCCTGCATCATCGGCTGAGCTCTCCTTCTCCGTCTTACTGGACCCTCGACTGCGTTTGACGCTTTTGTAGAACTGACCCCAGCGGTGCCGACCAGCATCCTTCTTCAGCCGTTTCTCTTTTGCTCGCCTGTTTTGAAACCACACCTGTGGACAGACAAGCCTCGGTAAAGACACAGACAGCCATTTAATCATATTAAACTCTTTAAAGTCTCACCTGCACTACTCTCATGTCCAGGCCCGTTTCTGAGGAGAGCTGCTCACGCACATGTCGTGCTGGCTTAGGCGAGTTCTTGTAGGCGCTTTTGAGTGTCTCCAGCTGTTTGGCTGTGATGGTGGTTCGTGGACGTTTTGCTCCTGTCTCTGAATCATCTGTGACACATGAATTTGAAGAATTTAAAATGAAAATGAAAAGAATTAATCAAAATACAGTAGAAACGTAATATTTTGAAATATTATCCCTAGTAAAAAAGTTATATATTTCACATATATTTATTTCATACTAAGTATAGTTCAAATCTATTAACCTATTTACTGACATATCCCTCGAGACTTACCAGAAGTACTACTTGCGCACAATGCACATTTCTTAATATTAAGCCTAAAATGTGTTTGAATGTCACTATTGATGAGGATTGTATAATATTGGTCTTTAAATGCAAGATATTTAAAGTGTACCTGAAGTATTCTTGCGATAGTTCCACTTTAGCACAATCAAATATACTTCAGTATATCTTTAGTTGGACTTCAGCACTACTTCTGCACAATTAAAGTGCATTAAGTACAAAATTAGTTGTTCCAATTTAGCAGACTTTAAGTATACCAGTTTAGTATACCAAAAGTACAATTGCAGGGCATTTTTATTAAGTACATAGTATGTAAGTGTATTTGTAGTATACTTAGCATGAAATAAATGTATTTAAAATACATTAGTGTCACATGATCCTTTAGAAATCATTTCAATATACCGATTTAGTGCTCAAACATTTGTTGTTATTATTATTATCAATGTTGAAAACAGTTGTGCTGTGCACTCATTTTTGTGGAAACCATGATATATTTTGTTTTTCATGATTATTTGATCAATAGAAAGCAAAAAAAAGAATCCGTTTCAAATATAAAATCTTTTATAATGTAAAATGTTTTTACTGATCCATTAAGCAATAAAACAGTAAAGTGTGTTCTAAGAAGTTCATAATATTTTAAATAACCAACTTTTAAATGAACTGTAATAATGAAAAACACAAGCATAAAGGTGAAAGCTATTAAGAGCAGGACTGAACGGAACTGAACTCAAAAAAGTGAATAAAAATACTTAAATTTAACTAAACTGATTCACTGTTGAAGTGAAGCAAATTTCTCAAGCATGAGGCAAAATGTCAGGAGCTCATCTATCGTGAGGTACAAGTAAAGAAGAGTTTGTGGGATGCTTTGAGTGGAAGTGCTCACACATGGCCAGTCGATACTCTGCTGAAACTGTCACACTGTGGCGGAAGAGGGAATAAATCTCTCCTGAGAATGGCATGCCAGTGCGAGTTATTGGGGCTCTACCGTAAAAGTGAATTGCATCACTTAATATAATCAATCAACAGCCCACTGAAATCTCCATAAATACAGCATGAGGGGCTTTCAGAGGCAGATCCATGAGAGGTCAGATCACAGAGGGACTTAATATGCCAGACACTGAGACCCCACTAGACTGTAGTTAATGATGATTTTGTCTCCTTACTACCATCCTGTTGCCTCCTCTGATCTCTCAGTGTCTCTGTATGATTGTAAAAGAAGAAGTTAATTACACCATCTCCACTCCTGAACTTTGCTGTCAGAATGATTTCCAATTGGGACAGAAAATCCACCGAAATGGGCAGAGTCTGGGACAACACTTCTCTATACCACAGCCACAGTCTAGAAGCATATAATGTGCCAGTTCAGCAAACAGCTACAATTCTAATGGGTCAGTAGTAATTAACATATGTTATAATAATATATTTTAATTAAATGTCATTCATTTATCTATCTATCTATCTATCTAGATAGATAGATAGATATGTGTCTGTCTGTCTGTCTGTTCTAATCAATGTATTATCAGTGTTCTAATTGATTAATTTGGTGATCAAATGTAACTTTTAATGCTTTTAGTTATAACAAAGAAAATAAAAAGTTAATTCCTTAACATCATTCTTTAAGAAGTGACAATTTCACTGTTCTGTCTTGTTTTGTGGTTTTAGTTGATTTGTCTCACTTTAAAAAATTCCATCATGTGTGATAAAATTACAGAACTTGATATGATTTCAAAAAATGGTTTACAACATTTCAAAAGGTGGTTTAATATATATATATATATATATATATATATATGTGTGTGTGTGTGTGTGTGTGTGTGTGTGTGAGTGAAGAGTTCCAATGCAAAAGCCTCTAAAAGCCATCTTGGTCAAAAATGAGATAACGATACCGAATGAATGCTCTCAACACATAGTATATGTTCATCAAGTACTTTCACTTCAGATGCGCTAAATCCCAGCCTCAACCCATTCAGATTTACCACTACTTACATAGAAAACTAGTAGCCAGAAAGAAATGCTAATTTTAAAAAAAATTGGGTCAATTGCTCATATAAGTCAACTCTCAGTCCCTTACTGATCAATGGTTGAGATTAGAACTTTATTTCTATCCCTATCTTGCCATTGTGTAAAAACAATCAAGCATAATTAACTACATTACTTACTAAGCATATGTTACATCTGATTGCTTATAACACAAACATGTGTTACAAAGCTCAAAATGTATTGCATAAGAGGAACAATGAATTGTTGGTTCCAGAAGATATGATTTACACTGTTCTGAAGACAACAGCTCACCATTTTGTTTGGCTGTTTCATAGTCCTCCTTGCACACAAGTCTCCCGTCCTCCATGAGGTAGAACTCATCACCGGTGGCCAGCTGCCTGCTGCACATTACGCAGGCGAAGCAGTGAAGGTGGTACACAAAGTCCTGAGCTTTCCGGACAACCTGCGTTGGGGGAATCCCCTGCTGGCACGATGCACATTTTGTCCCAAAACGCCTGCAGGTACAAATAGAGACACTTCAGTTTGATACAGATTCAAATTCAGGTATGCCTTTATCATAAGCAAAAACTGTCAAAAAGACATGATTCCTATCTTCCTTTGAGCCAGGTTACAACCATTTGTTCAATGATTTTCACATGTATGAATTCTGAAGACATTATTTTATGCCTAATCCGGATTCCAAGGTCACAGTTATGGCCAGTGACAGAAGAAAATTAAAATGTTTTACTATGTCCAAACAGTGACAGAAAATTGCAGATTTTGTGAACAAATGCTTATTTATAAACTTGTATTTATGTAACACAGGTGTTTTTACGTTTATTGACATTAAATTGAGTATTTGAACATATCTTCCCACTCTTTTGCAGATTGTAAGTTTAATGATACATTTTGAAAGTTCTTTTTGCCATTAAAAATGAAACTTTTGACATTTGACTGCTATTTAGATAAGAGCTGATATAATATGAAAAATGTGTAATATTTATATTAAATGTGTAATATCACTTGTGGCGATGTTGAAATGAACATTAGTTAAGATAATGTTTTAATTCTACCCTTTCTTATTCTGTTAAGTGCATTAAATCTGATACATATATCATTCGAAAAATGTTCTTCTTACTTTGTGAAAAAACTGTGTGATGGAATATAAATATAAATAATGTTTTAAAAATTATATCAAAATATTTTTTATTGACATTTTTGAACGCAGCATCACAAAATTAGGTAATATTACACATTTTTTGCAATTCAGCAGATTTTTTTTCAAGTTGGAGGGCTGTGTTATTAAACGTTGAAATGAACATTAGTTAAGATAATTTAATGCTATTGAAGTATTGTTCGTTCTTAGTTCATGTTAACTCAATGTTAATGTTGTTAACCAATGTTAACAAAACCTTACTGTAAAGTGTTACCCAAATTCATTTTAGGGTTTAAGCGTCATTACAGCTTTAATTTAACTGTGGCTATTTTCATTAGCAATCTTTTTATAACTGCAAAGGCTGTAATAAGTTACAAAAGCTCAGAATACTATAGCAGGCATCTTTGTTTGTGCTTGTCATGTCCCTGGAGTTGACAAATGGTCTTGATCAATGTAGCAGAGGCAGAGAGATTCACAGGAGAGAGAAACAGAGAGAGAGAGAGAGAGAGAGGCCACTAAACGCACGTACAGAACGCCTCATAAAGCACTGAGTCAGAATAGGCTGTAAATCACAGTGTGAATACTGCTAAATAAACCCTCCTTTTACTTAACCAAGGTGAAGTTTTTGCAACATTAACGGGAAGGCAAGCCCCCGCCCCCCTCGCCTGTGAACCGCCAGCATTTCCTCCTTCATCCCCCTCTCCATCCTCCTCAGCAGCACCATCACGGTCTTAACATTAAAATCCTTCCTTTTGTCCCCACGGACTTGCTAATAAAGTTAGCCTCCACTCTGAGTCTTGCTAGCGTTTTAGGTCTCATTGAAGCCTGTGACATTAAAACCTCTCAAACATGATTTGGTAAAAGCCACTACTGATCCTGTTTTGGATAAAAGTCAAACTTAATTTCCTTCCTTAAAGGCAAGGGGAAAATCCAATCGCAAGAAAAGAAGAAAGAAAGGAAGGGAAGACGCAGGGAAGAAGAGTAAAAAAAAATGCAAAGTTGCTTTCTTGAGTTCTTATATAGCACTGGGAATTGAATTTGGGAACATGCGGTTTTTGTGGCTGAGTTCCTGCACACTGTGCTTCCTAACCTGACACAAGAAAAATGAAACACAGCACTTTATTAACCATGACAGAGAATCTATTTGCCAGCCTTTCCTTGAACATACTCTCACACCGACACACACACACACACACACACACACACACATTAGTGCCAAACAGCACTAAAAAGCACAAGGAATCAGATGTGAAATGCCTCTGTGTGAAGAGATTTGACAAAACTGTTGTCTGACAATCTAACTTTAAACAGTCGGGTTCTCCAGTCCTTGATAATTCATGCAGCCAATATAGTGACCAAAACAATGTCCAGCATAGAAGAGAAATTAAATAACATCTCTCATCATATTATGTACAATGATGTACTGGCCTACATAAGATTATGCATTTACTTAATTGGATTAGTAGGTTGACTGTCTTATATTTGTTTAGTTATGTGATCTCTATTTGTCATATTCTAAAATAAATTCATATTCATAAAAATATATTTTTTATAAGAATCACATTTGGTTTTGCATTTATCAACAATATTATGTGCTTAAAGTATTTATCAGGTTGATATCAGCTTTGATTTTATTGTTTTAGCATCATAAAAAATTATTAAACAAGAATAAAACAGAGAAATTAGATAGATAGATAGATAGATAGATAGATAGATAGATAGATAGATAGTAGCATGAAACAGTGCTATAAGATATAACCTGGAGGGGAAAGGTGAATGCTAATAGTGTAAGAGAACATGGACTCACTTGAAGAAATCCTCTTTGCAGTAGACATTTCCAGCGCGAGAGAAACACTTGTCTGCCAGGAGCGCGTGACAATCGGCGCACTTGAGACATTTTGAGTGCCAATGTCGATCCAGCACCTTCAAAATAAACTTATCCAGGATGTGTTGACTGCAGCCTGCGCACTGAGGGATCTCTGGAGAAACACACGCACAGAAAGCGATTTGGGTGAAATGTGCTTACAAAAATGCTGAACTTGGTTTTAACAATATTTATAGATAAAGTAACACTTACTGACATTTCTAATGTAGATTTAAAAATTTTAAGTCAATAACTTATGGTTACATTATATAATGCTGGACAGCCCGTTAGGTATTGCACATTCAAACTGAAATATCGTGAATTTACGGTTCATACTTTATGTATATTCATATAACTGAAAAAGCTATTGATCTGTAGTAATCTGGGGTACAGAAGCAGTAACGATCATACTACTGAAAGTTCTTACATAAAGTAACATGAAGAAAATAGAATCGCAAGGTGCTTGACTGGAAATAATTTTAGCCTGGTACTTACTCCGCTCGAGTGCATTATTTAGAAACGTATAACATTGTGTTAGGTAAAATTAAATAAAACTCTAATAGTGATGGGGAAAATACCGAAACCTTGACTTTTTAAATATGTCATTAACATTTAATATTTGTAAAAGGTAAACGATAAAGACAAAGAATTATGACAACAGCACTGAAAAAGGGAACAATAAAAACAAATAAATGTATATTACTAATAATACCATGCTCATGCAATGATAAATAAGACTTGTAAAAAATTGTTAAACAAATACTATTTAATATTAAAAATATATAAATGCTAATGATTATTGCTTAGTAAGTAATTAACGGACATTAGAGATTATTGTGAAAGCAAATTTGGAGTAGGCTACCTTCCACGAGACAACCTATGGGACCGGTAAACGCTGGACAGGTGAGGAAAGATGTCTATTTGTTGGTAAATAATCAATATCTCAGAAGAAAACAGGCGAGGACATGAGGACATTGAGATCATATAACTGGTCCATCGATTCTTTAACAGAGACAGTCTGTCACTTCAATTACTGTTGCTCAAGAACAAGTGCTCGAACAAAACAAACACAAAAATCCGAAATGTAAAACCAAACAGAAATAAAATGCAATTGGTCTTATTCCGTAAAATAAAGGAAATCCGTTTAAGCGTACAGACAATAAGAGCAATAGCCTATTCGATATAATTTCTTCAAATCACAATATCATGGCATTTAATATCGATATTTGACCTCTGATCCTCTATTCTTTCTGTCGGCAAGTTCTCACACGTGCTGTTTTAACGGATTCAACAATAGCCAGGATTCTAATATGACGCAAGAGGATAGTAGTTTTATCAAAGACGGAATTTTGATTTCAGCAGGTGTTAAAATGCGTAATCACGTGAATAGCGTTTTATGCCTCAGTAAGCGTTCGGCAAACGTCTCAAAGTTCATCAAAACTGACCTCTACAGCAACCATAGCCAATAATATCCCAATGACAGAGAATAGTGTTATCCACACAACCACGAAACACCATCAACACTAAAATAATCCGGTAAACATTAACTAAACAATACTGTAGAAATAAAATATATAAAATAAATGTAAATAACTTCAAACATTAAACACACACATTTTAAATGAAATGCAAACAAAGGTGATTCTGTGAATGACGCTTTCCTATAAATTAACAGGCGATTTGTTTTATTTTTACAATTTTACTTAAAGCAATATTTTACCGTAAAAGTGTACGTGTTATTTAAAATGTTATATGATATCATATATTAGCCTATACATTATAATATGGTATATGTAAGTATATAATATTAAGTTCATTTATATAACTTAATATTAATAATAATATTAAGTTAATTTAATAATATTAAGTTAACTTAGAGGTAATTAACTAGGCTATTTTTAGAGTAGCCTGTGTTGATAATGCTGTGCGACTGTTTCATAAAGGCTCGTGTGGTGCTGAAGGAACAGCGCCCAGCGCAGCTTCACGCACTCAACCGTCTTCAGCTTTTAACTCTCATAAACTCTCTGATTAGCCAGTCAATTAAAAGATGGCTACCATGACAGGCATTCCTTTAACATAAACGTAAGCGTCTGAAATATACCAATTAACTCTTGTTCGTCCTATACTGGTTTTAAAATTTTGTTTTATCATTCAACGTATTCTCATTTACATCTCGTTGTCGTGCAGGCTTCTGTTTTCGAACGTTTTCTTTTTCTTTTCTTTTTTTTAAAATAATAATTACCCATATGTTGTTTTAAAAGCACCTTATTCATTTGAATAATACTATTTAGATCCATACCGCAAGAACAGATTATTCTTAAAATAATCCTGACTTAATCCATCATTTATACGCCAAGGGGGGTTGAGTAGCAATATCTTTTAATCTACTATCATTTAATGAAATTAAGCATTCGCCACTGACAGACCTATTGCCTACTTAACCTTTGGCCATTCTTTAAAAAAAATAAATAAATAAATAAAGTGGTTCGTTTTCTTTCAAAGAATTTTCCAGCATTTCTATCTGTCTTCAGTTAAATACCCTTTGTTATTTTATTATGCACGGATAGTGACTAAATTGTTTTCTATTCTTTTGCAAGAGGTAAAAACAAGTCTGGTTCAAACAAGACCAGGTCCATCTGTACATTTCTGAAGCACGACCGTGAATAATTAGGTCAGGAATTTATCCAATTCAAACTCCATCTTGATTGTGAGATCAGATTATATAGGCCTAACGCAGATTAACTTGCGACTGATAAGGACCAGATGCGAAGATAATAGGCAATGCTATTTTTAATATGACATGTTCATGTACTGTATCTAGATGGTTTTATAATCTCTATTTCATTTTGACAAATAACATGGGATGCGCTCTGCTCCATTTAACCACTGCATTATTGAAAAATCGGATTAATTATAATGATTATTTTGATCTTTGTTTAGATTCTAGCACCTTTTAGACTGTTGTTCCCAACCACAACCAACACAACTTATTAAAAGACGTACAATGTAACTGTTCTAGCCAGCTGTGCAATCTAACATTAGTCTGTAATTATTATTATTATTATTATTATTAATTAACATTGTGAGACACCAGACACATTTTTACGATGCTATGGCATGAATTTTGTTGCAGAGCTCAGTTATGACCATATTCAAAAAGAACATTCATCGGTTCCCATCATCAAATTATATTTGGGATCAAATGCAGGAGATTAGACCAGAATTTCTGATTACCGATATATACAGTTAAAGCTATTTAGATTAAAATGATAATAAAGCTCTACGCGTCTAATCTGATTTTACCACCCAGACAGCGGTTCACGTATAATTCCCCAGTGGAGTTTAATTAAAAGCTACATGTTATTCAACAGTGGTGGCCTGCAGACGCCCGGAGGAGGCCTGCCAATTTTCTGATGAACTAATCAATATAAGCAGAAGAAAAAGCCCTTACGTTGCAGTGGCACTCCGAGGATGTCCGGCAGACCCTTCACCGCGCTCTCACCGGGCAACACAGCCGCACTTTGCATCATTTTCATCCAGTCCGATAAACCGCGCACATGCACCCACTCGCGGAGATCTGAGAATCTCAGATGTGCGTAAAATAATTTTTCTCCCCGGATAGTGTCCTTTTACAGTCCTCGCGCCTGTGCTTATCCTCGTGGAATAGTCGGGCGCTCGCTCGCGCGTGAGTTCAGGCTCGTGCGTTCTTTTGCTGTGTGTCACACAAACCGCTTGATTCATTCACACTGCAGGGGCGGCCCTGACGTCACTCCCCCGGGGGGCCAATCGGAGGCGTGGACGGGAGCGAGAGGGGCGGGAACTTCTGCTGCTTGAGCTCTCAGGTAAGTGGAAAAAGCGATAAGGAAGTGATGACGATAAATACAGTGCCGCTACTGAAACCTCAGGATCTTAAGTGTTTTTAAACCCTTTTGTGACCTGGCAGGGGTCAGTCAAGCAAGTACCGTAAATATTAGGCCTACGTGAATATTCAACAGCTAGTTTTATTTCAGCGTTGGTTTAGTGGATACTTACGCAAAGGCATCGAATAGGCTATAGCCTATTGGGATGTACTGGGGTATGTAGCCTATTTAGACATAGAGTGTAAAAATTAAAGCAAACCCTGTTAAATGATTACCTGTAAGTTACCTTAACATACACTGTAAAATAAAAAAAAATACTTCTACTAATAATAGTAGCTAATAAAATGTAAATTATTTTATTTTTTACTGTAAGAAATTGTAAAAAAGAAAAAGTACGAATTACAGTTATAAATTATCCTCCACATTCTGAGAAAATTTCAACGAGGCAATATGTAAACTCACTGTAAGTGTTAAAATGGTTAAAAATGATAGCTAGTGAATTCCATCAGTGGACTAACCTACATTCGTATACATTTTATTTAAAAGTAGATGGTTTCTTTTTAATCTATCTTTTAATCTAACATTTTCATTACATGCTAGGCTACACTTTAATTGCCTCAAAATACCTCTCGTAAATTTGCCCTGTTGACCTGAACAGTTCGCAGGACAAACACAACGGAACAGTCCCTGGAATGCTAAAAATACAAACTCAAGTGAGCCTTTACGTTGTTTATCAGCAGTCTCGACACAGTGGATCCTGACAGGACTCATTTCATTCGAGCTTTTCTCCCTCCGGAGAGAGCGGAGTTCAAGCGAGATGAACTCAGTCTTCACTTCCAATTCTCTTCATGGGCACTATAATGCTCGCGAGCTCTGACAGTCACCGCTTCATGAAAACAAGCTTCAGAATGGAGCAGTCAGTCTCATCGTCGTCAGTCTCGCTGCTTTTCTGCGTAGCCTGTAGTATCACGTATGTCTTTAGCGTTTCTTTTCATATGCCTCGTCCTCACTCCTCTCGTGCTCATTCTTACAAATATAGCCTACTTAAAAAGTGCATTTTTTTAATATTATACGTTCTGCAAGCTCTGCGTGATACGTAGAATCAAGAAGACACAGTAAACGGCTGATGCGCGAAAAACAAAACTGTGAATACTTTCCTGTAAATAGAAATAGCCTACACATTTTAATTTTACTGGTATTTACAAATTATAAATCCTATTTATAAAATTCAAATATAAAATAAAATTCAAGTTAGGCTAAGTATTTTAACTGTTTCTTTTTCATCATTTCATTAGCCTATTCTATTCAATTCTATCCGAATGCATTATGTAATTCTACCTTCACTCTTCACACAAAACTGAACTAACTTTATATCTCTCAGTCTGCTGGACAGTCTTTAATGCTATATTTCAGAACACCAATAATAATAAATGAAAAGCAGAAACAATCTAAATTCTTCCACTTGAGACTGGAGGCACACAAAGTAACATCCTATACAGATAAAATCATCTCGTTTACACAGCGTGTTTCAATCCCTGATTATCTTGCTTGCCTGGTGTAAAAAAGTGTATAAAATTATAAATCATGGACAGCTACGTTACAGGGATATGTAAATAAGACGTGGATGTCATCAAAGTGCGATTATCTCAAGTTTTAAACATCGCAACCCCGTCCACAGTCTTGCTTAATGGCTCCAGTGTAATTTAGTTAAATGAAAGTGATCATCAAGCTGATTAAATGGTGGCAAACACAGCAGCCCTCAAGCTTCACCAGATTCCCCTCTCCATGGGCCAATAGTGGACATGGGAATTATCCCGGGCCACGCTTTTGAGTTTCATTTTGATTATGGCGAGGAGTTATTATGCAGATTATTCAATTACGCTGATGGTCAAGTGAAAATGTAAATTTAGTCTTCCTTAAACAGAACAGGGGATCAAATGCTCTTAATGCTCAATGTTTTGCCACACGATTAAATGCATTAATCCACGTATAGTGGACGCGTTTTCACGAGCGCGCAGTTCTTTTGCGTCTCAAAGTCAGTTTAAGTCACTATAAAATGCACTAAAGGGCACCTGTCCGAACAATGAGAGACCTGTGCACTATAATTCAGCGAAAGGGTGCGACTCCCGCTGACCCGAGCACCTTTAATTACTGCCAGTATTTCACAGTATCCGCATTCTGACACCACGAGCTGCTGCTCCATCATATCAGTAAAAGGCAGGTCTCTGAACGCGATCATTAGTAGATCGGATTTCAACCCCTCAACCTTCTCCTGTGAGGCCATTGAGCTTAGACTTGGACAAATTCATCTGAATATACTGAAATTCGAAGGAAAATAAAATCAGGATCATAAGGTGACACTTTATATCATTATAAAGCATCCCTGATGAGACTGTACAAAATACAATCAGTTTAAACAATTATAAATGAGCTACAAGGGTGAACTAACTATCATATATGACCTTCTTCCTCCTGAGGTGATAGTAGTTGAAGAATATATGTAGAAAAATATGTAGCTGTTTACCAAGAATAAAAAATGTATATAGTTTAGCTATTACGTGATTTCTAATGTTAAATATAGATTCATCTGAATCAGAAAGTTCATTTGCTATAACCCACTCAAATCTCTCTAAATCCACATCCTAAAGCAAGAAAGAAAAGAAAAGAAAAAAGAAAGAAATATGTCTGACCAAATGGAGAGTTTCCAATGAGCCGCAAATATTACACAAAATGGGATAGTGTATGTTGTTTTTTTGTGATGGTGTTTGTTGTTTTGACCTAAAATCTTAAAACTAAATTACATTACTAGAAATAATGATGACGAGGGATGACATAATTATGCACAACATGTAAAACGTCCATATTTACAACCCACCTCCAGAGTGAGGCAGGTTCTGACAGCCGCTCTCTTTGTACTTGTCTGCAATTTACACCATTTAAGTAATTTAAAAGTTGCCAATCTCTAAAGTGTGTTGTATACAAATATGAGAATGTTATTCTGACAAACACAGTTACAAACAAATAATTCTCAGTCTCCCATGCTGACTGATAGCCTTCATGTGTTTGTTGCCATTTCTTGTTTGTTAATATAAAAACATTTGAGACAATTTCATACGCAAAAACAAAAATACGACTCGAATACGACACGAAAATAATGTTAGCGCGCTAAAAGAAGCACATCACGTCATGCAAACCTACAGACAGTCGCGTGGCATGTATTTCTACGCTCACTATAAGCAAGCTGGACAGCGCTCGAGCTCACAGGAAGTCGATATAGAATTTTCGTTCCACAAATACAAAGAAAGACTACAAAGACAGAAGCGTTACCTGTCTACATCAGTCTGGTGGTTTCTATTCCTCGAAAAGAGTAAATAAAGGTTGGAACGTCAATGTCAGAAGCCGTTCCCCCATTTTCTCTGCAAAGGAAAGACAGAAAGAGACGAAGAGACCTCAAAAGAGGGCAACAGAGAAAATTAAATTGCACTTGGGGGCAAATTCTATTAGGGAATAGTTATTGTCTCTTGACAGGTCCTGTCCATTTACGTAATTAGTTGAAGTACGAGGTTCGGCATTGTTTAATCAGAATCAGAATTCAGGTTTATTGGCTTAGTAAGAAAACATTGGTGTGAGAAGCTTCAAAAATCACAGTTAACATGCTATATCAGTCAGGAAATTGTATATTGACAATATATATTCAATATATACATCTAGTAGTCAATATGCAATATACAATGCACAATACAATAAAATGCATGTTTAATGGAGTACTGGATGGTTGTGTATTTGTATAAATGGAATCAAATACTTCATTTGAAGCATGCAAAACTTAAAAAAGTAAACAAACAAACAATGACCCTCCAAAACAATGCAACACAGTGATGGCTGGCCACTGTAGACCAGGTCAGAGATAATACATTATAATGGTCTAATACGTTATAATTGGCTAAGGGCTAGATCCTGCTTAGGTTAGAAATTCAATTAAAGGCGACGGTGTTTCACCTTAAGCTTACCATTAAACAATGAAGGATCCCCTGTATTGTTTTTACTTGCTTCAGCAATCGATACCTTTATTTATGTGTATTTAAGTGGGCTCCCATGAAGCGTAATGATTCTGATCTTATGCATGATTTTTATTGTTATTCAGTTGAGGAAAATACTTTAAAGTGCACATCTAATAGTATAATTAGATATGTACTGAATAATACTAACGTTCACCATGCAATTCTATGCAGGTCTAATTGTTTTTCTGATAACATGAATGCACATTGCAATTACTTACACAGAGCCTAATATTTGTTACACGAACTGTAATGTTAAATGAATAATTCACCTAAAAATGAATATTTGCTGAAAAATTTCTCAAACGCCATCCAAGATGTAGATGAGTTTGTTTCTTCATCAGAACAGATTTGGAGAAATTTAGTAATACATCACTTGCAAACCAATGGATCCTCTGCAGTGAATGGGTGCCGTCAGAATGAGCTGCGTGAAAGATGTTTTTAACTTCAAACCATTGCTTCTGGCTAAAATATGAGTCCTTTATCCATGAATTTCTTCCTCAAGAAAAAAGCTGTCTTGTCTGATTCAGGAGAGAAACAGTCCAAAACTGTTTTAAACAAATATTTTGATGGAATTTTGATAAGAGAGGACAACAGGGGGTGGATTTTTTTCACTAGAGGAAGCATTATTATGGACTGTTATTTTGGCCAGAAGTGATGGTTTAAAGTTAAAATGCCTTAATGATGTTTTTTATGTTCTTCTCAGAAATGAAGCTTTTCACTTCACAAAGATGTTAATCAATTGTCTGGAGTCATATGGTTTATTTATGGATAATTGTGATGTATTGTGATATTGTGATGAAGAAACAAGCTCATCTTAGATAGCCTGAGGGTGAGTATAGATTTTCAGCAGATTTTCGTTTTTGGTGGAAACTATTCTTTTAATTATTACCAATACAACACAATCACAGTTTATCCAGACAAAATAATGAATCTGTTTCTTATTTACAAAATCTTAAACTGAGGTGACTCAAGACAGTTTGGGCTAAAAGAGAAGGGCATTTAGCTGGTATATGTAATTGGTTAAAGGACACTGATGAACATCTTTGAAACATCTTCATGGAGATTACATTTCCGATGTTTGATGACAGGACTGTTCATTCTGCTTCATTAACGCATGTTGATGGACATGCTCTGGAAGCCATCCAAACTCATCTTATTGACATCTTATTGAGAAGAATGTAAGCTTTCAGGATAGAGGTTACACTTGTGCTGATCTCAGACAACCTTCACCACACTATTCTGCAGTCTGTATATGAAGGCCAGTAACACTGATCTCACCTCAGCAGATCAGCAGCCCTATAGCCTACACAGTTTACAACCGCCAAGAAGCTGTACATATATCTCCTTGCTTTCATATGACCTGACCTTACTGATGTTATAGTGTCTGAATGGAACCAAATACCTGCATGTTCCAAAGCCTTCACAGGATCACAGCCTGTAACAGAATCTGTTACAGTAGTAAAGAAAAGGCTGACTTACTATTAATAATTACAAGGTTTTGATGAATGAGGACCACACATCTTTGGTTATGTATTATAGGGAAATTGACTTGCTCTTGTTAGTTTCAAAAACACTACCAAAACAAAAGGAGATACTAAGAACCTTTAAAAAATAATTTAACCTGAATAAAAGCCTAGACAATATAATGTAATCTGTTTATGGTTTTTTTCCTTCTCATTTAACTTTCAACCAGATTTGGCGGGCTTATATAAAAAAATCAGATTACATGGATTCAGTATGATGACAATGACGGAGTACAGATTTGTGCACGTCCTGTAATTGATTATTTTATATATATTACACAATTAATAATAAAAATATAACATTTGATTACATTTAACACACAAATAATATTAACACACATTATGAATACTATATACAAACATTATAAATATATAATCATCTCTTTTTATGTTTTATGTATGTTTTCTTAAAGTGTTTTAGCATGTTGTGCCTCCTCTCGCCTGTAAGCAGTTCATCCATCAAGCAGTCTGACTGACAGCATTAAAGCTGGGAATGAGGGCTGCATTTCAAAATATGTATTAAGTAAGGGGAGGAATGCCGGTAGTAAAATGAGATTAATCTGACCCGTTAGGCTCCTGCTATAGCGCTAAATGTAACATTCAGGGGTCAGAGTATAAATGAGCTACAATAACACAACCATATATTAACCCTTTTCCTCTCTTCACAGAATTAATTCACTCTCACTGTGCATACACACTCATACACCCTGTGTACACCTATGGCAGAAGCTTTATTGTATTATTAAAATCAGAGTGGTATGACAGCAGAGGTATCAAACCTGTCCAGTATTTTAATACCAGTATGCAATAGGCCATAAACACGCAAAGTACATGTTGGAGGGCCTCAGCAATAAAACCCAGCATTGTCTAATTTATGGAACACAACATCAGCAACACAAGGTGATGTTTTACCCTTGCTTTCTGCCGCTTTTGGTAGGGGGCTGGGGATGTAGCTTTTGTTCCACTGTTCTCATAGCACACAAACACAGGTCCCTCACTCAGGTCTGGCAGAGAATAGGAAGCATATTATGTGTTATACAGTCTGATTTGTACATAGAAGCACTAGCAAGATCAGAACAGAAAATCCATGACTTTAGTGTGTACTACTCACCAGTGTGCTGGCGATGTTGCTGGGATGATCCAATTAAGATCAAGTAGGAAGTACATTCTTTTTTTTTTTTTTAATTTTTAAACAAGTATTGGTGACTAAAAACATTTGTCAGTCATCCTAACTCGATATTTGCATGTGCAAACTTACTGTCACAATGCCAGGGTGTTGCTTTGTGGTTGATTTTTATGGTGTTGTTATGCAGTTACTGCTTACTGATCCAATAGTCAAGAGAGTCCATCCTCAAGTCTCTTCGGTACTCTCATCTCTAGATATGGCTTGAGTAACTCCTTCAGTGTTGTTCCTGATGTATGAATCTCCTGTGTGAAAATTATTAAGTCCAATCACCAGAAAAGTAATAGCAAAGCTCACTTAAAGAAGTCTTAAAGGGACAGTTTACACCACAAAATTAAATGTCTATATTTTGAACACTTACAGTGAAAGTCAAATGTAATCCAGTGTTGCTCTTTAAAATAGCTTATGTTCCACAGATAAAAGCAAGTCATACAGGTTTTGGAATGACATGAGGGTGAGTAAATCATGATTTTTGGGTGAACTGTCCCTTTAAATGCAGCATGTAAGTTGAGAAAATTCTGTTTTTTGATCATCTGATCTATACTCATCCTTTTAGTCCTCTGCTAGAAGCCTTGAACTTCAGAGTTTTTCTTTTCAACGGTTTTCAGACACTCAATACTGTCAAGACAAAGGTTTATACAGTACATCTAGTAAAGGAAAAAAAATGGGACAAACAGATAAAGATGTGGGACAAAAGGGCGGAGCTCAGATTTCCACGAAAACCCTAAAGATCAAGATCAAGCGATGGTGTCCTTCAGATGAGCCTGTAATCTGGAACACTTCGAACCCTTGTCTTCCAGCGCTCCTCTTCAGATCCTCTCTCCCTTGGGTCAGCACCCCCTCCCGGGCACAGCCAACTTCCAAGTGTGTGAGGGAAGAGGCCTTGAAAGCCGATTGCGTTTTAATAAAGTTTATTATCGGTGGGGGCTAATCCCCGTGGTAATCTCCCGCAGACCCAAAGGAAAGCAGGATTACTCACTTGCTATAATCCCAATGAAATTGTTAGGATTTAGCTAGCAAAACAGACCAGATGGCAACAGGCTTGTTCTTCCACCAGTGGGCCCGCTCACCCCTTCCCAGACCACTCCTCACCCCAGACACCCTTAAACACAACACATGACCTACTCATTAAGACAAACGTATACGCCACTGATAGGGTGAACGATGCTCAGGCTTCAGAAATGCTACAATGGAGAAAGATGTTATAGTCGAGGTGTATCATGAACGGTTACATAGTCAGTGTTTTACAGAGGTTTGATTGAGAAATGAGTAAGATCTACAGAAATGGTCTAAAACTAAAACACTAGGCAACATACACTTACTGACCTTGTAAATGGTTACAGAGAAAAATTGTGAATCATGACATGCTAAAAGCAAATGTGTTCTAAAATTGACCCAAAATATGTTTGAAATCCTCCAAACTGGCGGAATCATAATATGAAGCTATCATACACTCCACAATTTTCTATAAATCTGTCAACTCTGACAGTTCAAAATTTGCAGACTGGCAGCATTGGGGATAACGCATTACAAGTAACGTGAGTTATGTAATCAGATTACATTTTTCAAGTACTTAGTAAAGTAGTGCATTACTTTTAAATTAACAAGAAAATAGTAACTTTTTCAAACACCGCAAGTAACACAAGTTACTTTGTTTTCCTATTTATTCACTGACACCTTTCCTGTCCCTGTGTTGAGAGAAAGTGCAGAGGCATTTTCTTCTGTAAAGCCTCAGGCTTTACAGTCGTCAAAAAAACTTTTGGGTTTTCTGTTATTAAAAATAAATAAGCAAGCCCAGCCCAGGTGACAAAATGTAACGCAAAAGTAACGTAATGCATTACTTTCCATAAAAAGTAACTAAGTAACGCAATTAGTTACTTTTTATGGAGTAACGCAATATTGTAACGAATTGCTTTTAAAAGTAACTTTCCCCAACACTGCAGGACTGGCCCTGACTTTTTGCAACTAGTGTCAATTTCAGACTGCAAATTTGGACAAAAATGCGCAAAAAATGTTATGCAGTTTATTTCAGCCTTTATTTTTTCAACTGACTGACAACAGTCAGGTTAGTTTGGGCTGCACATAACTATAGGTTACAAAGACACTGAAAACGTAAAAAGACATGCATCTCAAAACATGCCAGAAAAAAACTGGAGTTTTAAAAAGAATACAAGAAAGCCGTTTTTAGAAAAAATAATTTTAATCAGATTTTACCCAGCAAAGCATTCGATTTCAGTACGAATATTTAGTTCTTGCTTATCTAATGGGCAAAAACCATAATGTATGTGATTCTTTTTGTTTCAGGTACTTGTATAGAGTTGCTCTGCAGTATAAATTCACATCTTGTGAAAAAATCAGAAAAAAATCAAATATTTGATCAGAAAGGCACAGTGAATGGACAGGCAGTGAGATCACCGTGAAATTAAAATCAATTATACAGACAGATATTTTCATTATGATAAGAGATGTTTGGGATCCAAATTCCAAATAAATGGTCATGTTAAAGATGCTATGTTATTGTGATAAAGTATTTCTTAAATCTAAATTAAGAAAATTATACAAAATTGTTGGTACTGTTAAAAATGATGTGTGCTGAATGCAATAAGTTTAAGAATTCTTCACTGAGTGGTCATATAAAAATTCATCTTTGTACGATAAACAAATAAAAGACATCAATCACGATTATACTTTTTCAATCGCCAGATGCTTAAAAAGAAAAAAAAAAAAAAAAGGAGTTAAAAACTCACAAAAGGAGTTAAAAGACCACAAGCAGCCCTTCATAGACAAGTGTAGGGTCTGTAAAACAACACTTTGGCATTAATTACCATCAAATTAAAAACAGTACTTCGTAAACTCTCGATTTCTGTGCATTAATACTTTGGCGCTGAAGCTGACGTTTTCTCTAGTAGCCACAGATTGTGAGATTTGGTCATTCCTGCTAGAAAGTAAAAGTTTGCACTGGAGCGATGCTCTAGGGCAGAGACACTTTAGCACGTCGCAGCTTTATCCTCAGTTTGAAATACAGGTACATGGCCAGCAGACACATGGTGGAGAGGAGGTACAGCAGGACACACAGGCTCACATCCAACCTGGAGAATCCCACGCTGAGCAGGGACATCCAGCGCTTGCTTTGGGGTCTGGGGTACGGCTCTATTCCGACCCCAGCACCGAGGTTCTCTTCCTGGCTTCCCAAGTCTCGCTTCACCCTCCAGCCTCCCTCAAACTGGAGGTCTTCCACATCCTCCTCCTTCTTCAGACTCCTCCGCCGCACTACGCCGGACATGGCCGCAGCTCGGAGAGCTTTGGCTTTATAGTGTTGGTTGACAAATAAATCCAGGTCTACTATGTCTTCCTGGGGCTCCCGTAATTTCATTCCCACAATTTTTGGTTTGCGTTGGGACTGTGGCCGCTGTGGCTTCTCCCAAGGTACCTGGTCATCAGCCTTGTCTGCTTCAGCCGGCCCCATTCTCTCTAAACCCGCAGGGTACGGCTCACCAGCCTGCTCCTCCAGTGCTGGTTCTTCCTCTTCCTCCTCCTCTTGCTGCTCTTCTTCTTGAGGGTCTTCGGCAGGGTGGTTGTCCAGAACCTCTCGAGCTCTCCTTTCCGCCCCGCGTCCGGCTTCTTTCTCCATCCGAGCTGCCATGAGTCGGTTCCTCTGATAGATGAGAGCTTGGGTCTCATCCTGCAGGTAGTCTGTTAGAATGTGAGCTGAGGAAAAGTAGTTTTGGAGGAAGGTCAGCACCTCGTCTTGGTTCCAGCTATGTTCACCGGTCTTCTTTAAACCATGACAGCTAGGACACAACTCCGGAGGCGGCCACTGAACTTTAGGGAAATGGGGGTCCTCGCTGAGTTCTCCTGTGTGGGATGAGAAAAACAGCTGTCAGGGGGAGATTCTTAATTTCATAAACAGTCAAATGAGGAGTTCTATAAACCAGATCAACCATAAATCAAAGGACGAGTTTTGACAATGAACAACTAAATCACAACTTTCACTTCACAACTGAAATCATGTTATCATGTATATAATATTATCTTTTTCAAGGACGTTTGAGTCATATTTCAGCTAAAAAAATAATATAATAATATAACACATATATTAGTGCTGTCAAAATTAGCGCATTAACACAGGCAATTAATTTTTTCAGTTTAATGGTGTTAATAAAGCAATAAGCCCCAAGAAGCCGTTTCATGATTCACGGGGCTTATTGCTTTTATAAAACGGTTATTCCATATATGTAGTAAGGTTTCACAAAATAAAACAGAGCAAATAATGTGTAATGATATTAATAAAAACAGTATTCTTCCACCAAACAATGTAGTTCCTCACAAACAGTTGTGGTTGCAACAAAGTGGTTGCCAAGCAACACAAAGTAAACAAAGGTGTATGTTTGTAGAGTAATTTACAATGGCTTCGACTGCGATCCAACCAATCAGAATCAAGGACCGGAACTATCCGTTTTATAAAAAAAATATTTAACGCAGTTAACGCAGGGGCGGAGCTAGGGTTGACCACCCCACTCACAACTGCTGCTTCTGTCTCTTTTCTTGACAAGAATTCCGTTTATATAAATGCAGAACGTCTTTGCGACCACATTAACTGGGAGGCTTTTCAGAAGCACACTCCACTTCGCCTCAGCACCAGGCGCGAGTCAAACGAGCGTGGAAACAATACAGGTGATGAGGAGCTTCAGTTGAACATCAGTGAACTGCGATCAGATGAGATGCTGTCAGGCCATAAATGAAATTTCCTGTCCTGTCAGCTGTTATACTGTGCTCTTAGCGCGTGCTCTTCAAAATGATCATTTCATATTAAAGCATGAGCGTGCGTGTCAGATCCACACCACGTTCAGTAGCAGCAGCTCTTAAAGTAATAGCAGCCAAATAACCTAATAACCCAGCTGATTCATCTATATTTAATTTAGAATTTAGTGTTTGATAACTTTATTCAATTTCTGTATATTTCCTACTTGCTGAAGGGCACAGGTAAATTTGACATTTATTATAATGGGTTTATCTGAAGATTGTTTTAAGTTCACTTAAATTAGAAGCTGTTACTTTTTTAAAAGTCTAATAAAATGTTAAAATTGATAGCTCTCAATTATACTGAAATGTTGAATGGTTATAGTCAATTGTTAAATACTAGGGACAAAAAGATCAATTTCCTAGAGACATTAGTAGTTTTGGTATCAGTAAAAAAGATGCCACTAAACAAATATTAAAAATACACTGTTTTAATGTTGCTTCTACATTAATTTGAAGATTGAATGTGAAATTATTGCAATATAAAATTATATTTAAAAACTTTAATGTTAGGTGTGATTAATTGTGATGAATTTCAGAAAAAATGTGCAATTAATTAGTTAATTTTTATAAAAGACTTTTGTTTCTAATACAGGAAAATTAAAGTAATAATTAAAATAATATGAATCAAATGAGAACAATTATTGAGAAAAACAAAAAAATCAAAAGTAAACTTTCTGCATGTATTAAAGCAGCAGTTTAAGGGGAAAATACTTCAGGAAAATAATTTAACACTGCAAAAGCCTAAAAAAGGCTTCATTTATGCATAATATAAATTAAATAATATAAATAATATTATAAATGCATTATATATTTATATTTAAATGTGACCTGGACATGTGTTCATGTGATTCACCTGCTAATCCAGGAGAAGTGTCAAATATTTCTTAACCTAGGCTTAAAACAGGCTTTAACCCGTTTTAAAAAAAATAATTATTTAACTCAGTGTTAAGTTAAGTGGGAAAAGCCCAAATGACAAGTTAATCAATTCTGAGTTGACAGCTTAACATATCCTGGAGAAGAACACTTTTCTTAGAATTTCCCATGATGTTCTAATTGATCTAATATAATATATGATCATAGATTCAAATCTGTTTTAATTAGTTACAACAAAATTCGAGTATCTGTTGCATTTCTGCTGCATTTCCTCTTCCTGTCATTCAAAATTCACAATTTTGCCTAACTTTGAGGTGCTGTGTGAACCGTGTGTGTGTGTGTGGGTGACAGGTCTAAAGACAGGATCAATAGACCTGTGGGCTCTCCCAGAGGGAGGATCGTGAAGATAATAGATGAGGTTGGGGTGAACAAGACACCCCTCCCCATCCACACACACACACACACACACACACACACGTACCAGCCTCTTCTCTTCACACCCCCTATGAACATGCCACCATCTCCAAATTGAATATGAAAGCCAGCACCTCTGGGCTGCAGCTCTCCCTCTAATGAATTACTATTTTTCCCTTCAGATGTTTTCCTTTCCTCCCTCCCCCCAAACGCCACCCCAGACGGTGGCATCCGCTAATAAATTGCTTGTGGCGGATGTCAGGGGGTGGCCGGGACACTACAAGAGGTGGCAGCAGCGTTTAGTTTACATCCCTCCCCCCATCTCTTACATAGATTAATCTGATGTATATATGCACGTGTGGACGTACTCTGCATACCGCACTTTACATAAGAGATACATCAATTTTACTATGCATCCAAGGGAACCCAGGGGTCTTTATGCACGGCTCTGTGACAGCACTCATATCTGGCTGTGATGTGATGCGATGCCTATGAAGATCTTACTTTTAATCATGGAGCCCTTCAGCACAAAGGTGACTTCAGCTGTAGCACTGTTAACATTGATACAAAGCTTGCCGGGGCGGTGCATTAATATTCATGCGTGTGAATAGAGAAGGAGCCGTCATGTGGGGCAGTTCCAGTAAGTCGGAGTGAATGTGAGTGCCAATGGGTGGGCAGGGCTCCTGTGTTCAGATGAAGGGAGGATTTGAGGACTGACTAAACAAATGCAAAACAAAAACAGTGTCGGGAAGTAACTAGTTACATTAAGGGGAATTACATAATTTAATTACAAAATAAATATAACTGTTACAGTTACTGAGAAAAAAAAAGTGTAATTAAATTACAGTTACTAATGAAAATGTACATGATTACAAAGGGGGTTACATCTGAATATTTCCACACACAAACAGATTTGATTCATTTTTTTCCCTAAAATATGAGACTCCAATGTTTCAGGAGTTTAAGACACAGAATAGGACACATGCTTATTCGATAACTCTTATTTTCTATTTCAGTTTATCTATATGCCTTTTTTTTTTTTTTAAGACTGACTGTTTTTTTTCCCAAGGCATTGCTGGATTCCAGTGTTTCCTGTTATAGCAATGCAAGGATTTGATTTCAAAAATAGTATCATAGCTATTAAACTATATCTTGTTATGATTTTAAATCCGTGATCTCAAAGTGATCTCAAAGTACAAAGAGGTGTTAAAGTCTGATTTTGTGGTGGCTGTGCTTTAAAACTGAATTATTATAAATCTTAATTCAAGTGACAAAAGATTTTGAAAGTCTGACAGTAATCAGTGTTGAGTACTACTGTAAGGTTAACCTTGCCTGTTTTAAATGTTTCAAAAAGATTAACAGTTGAAAACATACATTAGAAATGTAGAAAAGTAATCATATGTAATCAGTTACATTACTTAAGTAAAGTTGAAATTGAAATACACTATATTGCCAAAAGTATTGGGTCGCCCCCTTCTAATGAACAGGTTTGACTACTTTAGTAATTTCTATGAGTACAAATCTTAATGTTAAAGCATATAATGATATTCTAGGAAATTGTGTGCTTCTAATATTATAGCAACAGTTTGGACAGGACCCTTTTCTATTCTAACATGACAATGCCTCTGTGTATAAGGCAAGGTTCAAAAAGAAAATGACTGATTCAGTCAGTGTGGAAGAACTTGACTGGTCTGCATAAAACCAAGTCCTAATCCCAGTTTAACACCTCTGGTGTGACTGTAAATGCAGACCTTGAGCCAAAAACTCATCACCAAACACCAATGACTTGTACATATGGGTACAGTCATTTTAGACACTTCCAAAACTGTTGCAACAGAGATGGAAATACAATTTTTAAATACATGAATTATGTTCCCATCGTTGTTGCCACAGATTTGAAAGTGCATTTTTCTGTTCTAAAGAAGGGGGTGTCCCAATACTTTTGTCTATATAGTGTATGTACAAGTCATTGGTGTTTAGTGATGAGTTTTTGGCTCAAGGTCTGCATTTACAGTCACACCAGAGGTGTTAAACTGGGATTAGGACTTGGTTTTATGCAGACCAGTCAAGTTCTTCCACACTGAGTGAATCAATAATTTTCTTTTTGAACCTTGCCTTATACACACCTCTCAGAACACCTTATCAATTACATAGCAACGCCCTAGCAACCACCCAGAACACCCTAGCAAGTAGAAACCACATAGTACCTCATTAAAAACCTCTCTGAGCACCCTATCAACACAGAGTAATGCCCTAGCAACTACACAGAACACCCCAGCATTGTGTTATTTTATAATTTCTTCCTTAATTTTGGCAGATGGATCAAATTTTAGGTCAAAGAAAAATTAAAAAACAAAAACATTTGTTTCTGAGAAAACAAATTGACAGCACTTGCTGAATTAAACAAGCAATGTTGCAAGGCCACATGCTGCATACTGCATACTATTTCTCATACTAGTTAAAAAAGTTATAGGCACTATACATCACAGTACGCTATAAACCAGGACAGAAGAGAGAGAACAAATTAAGAAGCTCCCCAATCAGCTTCACAATGGTAAACTTATTTGTCTTCCTTCTGTGGACTTCTCCTCCCTCGACAAGTGGCAGCAGCGCTGGGCTGAGTTTCTTGCCTGGGCCTTTATGCCAGTTAAATTAATTGTGCAGCAGTGATACTAATAGGCCACTATTCATGCCTGGTTAGCTGCGTGTGTGTGTTTGCGAGGTGGGAGGGAACTACTAAAGAGGCTCACGATCAGGAGGAGGAGGGTCCCTCTTGGGAACCAAGAAGAATAAAGGGTGTCGGAGGCAAAGGAGGAGGAGGGGAGAGTGCCACCCATCTCTCACACACACACACGCACACACTTTGTGTTAGCTACTTGGGCCAGAGATTACAAAGCAGAGGAAGGCTTTATGCTGGCGGCGTGGCGTGTGCCACCTGCTGTCCCGGCCGTCTGGGGAATAGAGGGCCGTGTGCCCCAGGCAGGAGACACTGTTGCTGTATCAATTGTCAAGCGGCTGGAACGACCCTCCCGGGACATGAGAGACAGTGAGACCTAATCAGCAGAAGTGACGGGGGACCAGGGGACACAGAAGAGCCATAGGGGGACACGCATGGGGGACTTTTGTCCAATTATTCATGACTTCATGGCTAGTAAAAAGGGACAGACGCTAAAGAGGCAGGCGACATCAAAAGACGACAAACAAATTAATTAAGCAAGTGTGAAGAGAGGGAACTAACTCACTTTATAGCCCTTATGGACAACAGCCATGCAAGCTGACAAGTTGTCAGAGAGAGAACTAAGATTTTTATTTATGATAGGTCAAATATGTTCACTTTTACTAGGGAATTACTGTATAACTAAAAACTGTAAGATTAACCCATTTAGGCCTAAAACGCCTTAAACGTCTTAAAGGTAAACACACACAGATGTGTGATCAGGTTTTAATGGGTTAAAAAAAACACAGTGTTCCTACCAGAATAATAAATGAGCATAACTGAAGAAAATGAAATAAAATAAAATATGGGGAGCAACAGAAGGTGTGAGAAATAGAAAAAGGGATGGATGTAAGTGGAGGGAGAGAGAAATAGAGAGATAGACTGATAGAAGAGAACAGGACAGCTGGTGTCTGCCCAGAGGATCGCCGAATTAAAGGGATTTAAAGGGAAGAAGCTGCACTGGTGCTCTGGAGAGGGAAAATCCACACACACACACAAAAACTCCTGGTGTGCTCTCTTCTTTTCTCCTGCTCTAAGCTATGGACAGGAGTGACAGGACTGAATAATATCCTTGGTTTATTATGGCCCCCAAAAGTATTTGGACACACTCAAAAGTCATACCATGTGGCATTTTTACTATATATATATATATAGAGCACAAACAAACCTTTCAAGAGTGGTAGGTATACTGTTCAAAATGCAGACAAAAAATATTGTGACACTTCTGGTCACATGAACATGTCCATACTTAATGTGATGAATAACACCTGTGTTTACTCTGCTAGGATGCCTGTGTGAACTTAAGGGGAATTGACTTCACACATCCACAAAAAGTCACTCTTACACCAACAGCTGTTTAAAAGTAATTGCAAAAATTGCTCAAAGTGCTTTTAGTACAGTAAATATAAAAGTGTTTTTCCAATTTTAAGCGGAGAAAAGAACACTATGCAAATATTTTTGGGGCTACTGTATACATGTTAAGTGTTAGTCATATGTATTTAGCACATTACATTTATTTACACTGAAAACACTAACCTGCCAGACGGTTGTTGACCCCGTTGTGGCGAGACCACAGCCAGAGGACAGCGGAGGACAGCGAGGTCACATGATCCATGCTCTCCTGGGCCATACTTTCAAAGTGAGTTGCACATGGCCTGCACCCGAAAAAACTACTGACATAACTTCTCATCGCCTGCAACACTTCCTGCGGGTCTGAGATCAAGAGAGAGAAAGAGAAGAAAGAAAAGAGGAAATGGTCAAAAAAGGAAGTTAAAAAAAAAAATAAAGTCATTGCAAGAAAAGAAGCACTGCCAATTTTGGGTGCATGAAGCGGATGAAATATATTAATATTTTAATATATTATAATATCATGCATTTATAATAATAATGATAATAATAATAAAATAATAAATAAATTTTATTTGATAATATTATATACATAGGAGATGTTACTGTAATTTAATCACACATTGTAGTATAAATAATGAAAAACTTCTAACAAGGTATAATTCCACATTTAACAGCTTCATAAAAAACATACTACAGTACATAATAACATATAATATAATATTTGACCTTCTTCTGTGTATCTTCACAAGCAAATATTGGTTAAAAATAGTAACTTGCTAATTCAGACACACACCAGGCCACTAACTAACCACCCTCTGGACCTACACTAATTCCTGTGTATCTATTGTCTCAAACACAACACATTCTGAAGACAAGTCACTGCAGTTACCATGAGAGACAGACAGGTCAGTTCTGATCCCGAATACTCTTTAAGTTGGTTTAGTGTTGTGGTTAGTACACTTCTTTCTTTCTGTGTTTAGCTGGTGGACATAATCCAGCGCATTGCCAGTGGACAGATGGACACCCCGTCCCTGGCCTTCCATCTGCAGGTTACGTGACCCCCCTCCACCCACTTACACAAACACAAACACGCATCCACACGCAGATGCCCCTCCGCTTCTCTTCCGCCCACTGTAAGCTGCTGGATTAAGTGTGAGTGGAGAAGCTGTGTTCACTGGGTCTTATATTAACCCTTCAGATTCCAATAATCTAAACAAATCCCCCTTTTCTACCTACACACAATTACTTTTCCAGCAGCAAAACAAGGCCTAAGAATAACAGCAACACACTGGTTTCCTGGAACATGACACTCTTGTGTATATTTGCATGGGGCGAAGATGGATTTTTCAACAAAAAGCACTATAAACATGCTAGAGGAACGCACAGATGGCCACACACAGCCCAGTACAGATGCATGTCGGCCTTCTTTATACAATAGACAGGGCTCATCCATCTCAAAAGGGCTTTGAAGGTTGTGACACAGGGCAGCTGATGGCAGCTCTTGAGGTCAACAACAGGCCAAGATGGGCCACAGAGCTTCATTAGACCACTTACAGTACATGAGCCTGAAATATGTACGGTCTATAGCAGAAGCACAAAAAAAAAAAAAATCAAAGATCAACAAATCAGACTGTGCGACCTGATGTTTCATTGATTTGTTTTTCTCAGCACATTGCATTCTGAAAGATGATTTTGCTTTTAAAAAGCCAGAAATCATTAAAAAGTCATGAAGTCCAAATTGATTTTTTTTTTTACTTTAATACATTCACATTTACATTTATGCATTTGGCAGACGCTTTTATACAAATCATTACATTGCGTTCATGGTATACATTTAATCAGTTTCCTGGGAATCAAACCAACGACCTTGGTGCACTCTACTGAGCTACAGGAACACTTTTTCTTATCTTAGGCTATGTTTACACTAGCGCATTTTCGTTTTAAAATGCATAACTTCTGCTACGGTTATGCCTGTTGTTTACACTACTCTGACGTTTTCGACCCTTGAAAATGGACTTTTGAAAACACTGCAGACCCCGTTTTAGTTTGAAAACTCCGGGGTTGCGTTTCAGTGTAAACGGACCAAAACGGAGACTTTTGAAAACGATGGCGTGGCTGCCCACATTCGCTCTGCATATCCTTGATGACTGTGTAAACCAGTGGTTCCCAACCATGTTCCTGGAGGCCCCCCAATACTGCATGTTTTCCATGTCTCCCTAATCAAACACACCTGTGTCAGACAAAGGAGAGACGCAAAATGTGCAGTGTTGGGGGGCCTCCAGGAACGTGGTTGGGAACCATGGGTGTAAACGATAACATCATGCTCATTATGAATGGTCATGTGACATGCGTTTTCGGTTGTCTAGTGTGAACAGAGATTGTTTCTGAAACGCCGTAAAAACGCCTTTGTAAAACGAAAACTCACTAGTGTAAACAGGACCTTATTGTAGACATCAGTGCACATTACTACACAAAAAAATCTTTCATCAAAATGTACTAAAGAACCTTCCTTTTCGGGCATGTAGACTTCACAGTCTTTCATAACTGACTGCAAATTCTGGTATAGAACTGACACTTTTCACGATAGTATTAATTCCCAATGGATAAAATGAAGTCTTGCCTCTTTTTTTCCTCATTTAATACTCCATTTTACTCTGATATATGTCATATTACAGAAGTATTATGCTATTTCATTTAGTCTAGGCTCATTACCAAAAGGTTGTTGGGTCGCGACCCACAAGAGAGCATAACATTTGGAAAGCTACTACCTATTTAAAATTTTTAAAGAAGGAAGCATTCACTACATAAATAATTGTGAGGTCTAGTTTAGGTGCTGTGCACACTAATAGTACCTGGGTTGGACATTTCTTTAGCCTGCACCGTGAGCACATGGAAGAGGGTCCAAACAGCGCAGGGGTATCCACGGAAATGAACTTGGGATCCCTGGCAGCCCACCCACTGTACACCCTCAGGCAACACTGCGTCACTCGTCTAAAAACACACACACACACACATGCAGTCTCAATTGACTTGTGTTTCACTTAAACAACAAGAATCAATTGAAGTCGATCAATTTTCCTTTCAGTCACTCTTCAAATGAAGTGAGGTGGATACTGCAATTAAAGCAGGTATGGCTGTTATAAGAAATAAAACCTCTTCAAGGATCATTTTCAATCATATTTCACTTCATGCATAATTAAAATCCCTTATCAAACAGCATTAAACTCTTTGGCCCATTTTGGAATTATTCCAGATCTCCCATTGGTCAGCCTCCTGTGCAGAGTCACTCAGCAATTGATTGGTGGGTGTGTCTATAAGAGGCGATGATCTTGATGACACCAGCCCTTTTCCTTATGGGATGCCTTCCTACTTCCTCATTGATTCATTGATTCATTGACTGGGTGACTAAAAGCTAATGATGTCACTAACTGCTTCTGTGTATGTTTGTGTACGTAGGTATGTGAGCTTCAGTATTATGACAGCATCATAAAATCTTGTTCAACCAAAAATGAAAATTCCATCATTTACTCCCTTTGACTTACTTTCTTCACAAAAAAGTCTCAGTGTCTTTTGTTCATAGAATGAAAGTCAGTGGAGTCGAATGTGTTTTGGACCCCATTGACTTTCATTTTATGGGCAAAAAAAGTTGAAACTTTCTTCCAAATATCTTCTTTTGTGTTCTGCAGAAAGAAAACAAATCATACCGGTTTGGTACAACATGAGGGTGAGTAAATGATGACCTCCTCTCTTTTTTGACTACATTTGAACATCAAACCATAGTGCATCATCACGCTTAGCCATATGAAACTATTTTTGCGCAGGCTGCATATGATCTTGAATTCCATGGCTTAAAATTGTGCTTGCAATGGCTTGAATAGTTCAAACAGATGTTTTAATAAATTTAAATGAGTGACAGCATCCCAATACACTGACCTCATGACCCAAGTCTAAGTGGAGAAATGCTTATGTCAAGGTATTGACAAATTCAGGTACCTATTCAAATAAATTCAGTACTTTGCTATATCAAATGTCTGGTTGTCAAAATTCTCATTTATCATTTCTAATACCATTTACAGTCATAAAATAAAAAAAATAATAACAAAAATAAATAAAAACAGCTCATTCTGATATATTCCATTCAAGTAAGCTTGTCTAACCTGTACAGTGTTGTCCAGGACATCTCTAAAATCACTGTATTTGATCTCTGTCCCCTTCTGTTGTTGTAACCAGCTGTCCACTGTGTTCAGTGCACTCTTTACAGATGGACGACCTGGGAAATACTACACAAAACAAAACAAGCACATAATCACATACACAGTCATACACTTGTGTTTGGGACCAGGCTAAGCTAAAACATCTCATTATTTACATAAGTCCTTTTAAACCTAATAAATGTGACAGCTATTTCTGCAGCACAAGTAGCTGTTGTCAAATGGTGAGATCACTAGATTCGCTAATGTGCTACTAGAAGACGCTAAGTGACAGTGGAAATGCACACTGCAATGCTCTTAAGATTTACAGTCAGGGAAAGCAGTGAGAAAATGCCCCTTTAAAGATGAATATATATTTATCACACTTTCAGTACATATTACCCATTATAAAATGCTGTTAATAATAATAATAATAATAATAATTTATATTATTACTATTAGTATTGTGATTATTATTCATTACACTTTAAAAATATAATAATAATAATAATAATAATTATTATTATTATTATTATTATTATTGTTGTTTATTGGTGAATCATTCTTGATTATTATTTCTTGTTAAAATAGTGTTTTCTTTGTTTCTATGGTTTAAAACAGCTTCAAATAATGAATTATTTATTAATAATAATAATATTCATCATCATCATCATTATTATTCATGACACATTAACCATTAAAAATATAATTATTACACAACTGATTAATCTATTATTCTAACATTAAAATTTGCTTTTAAATGAAAGAAACAAAGAACACAAATAACAATATAGAATGAATTAATGACAAATAATAACATTTAAAATATTTAAATATTATGTTTTCACTGTTTTTTAGTACTAAAAAGCAACACTGAATTTACTATTGGTAAACACGCTTCTTTCTTACACCAGTGCACATTTAATAGTGTTAAAGAATGTGTGTGTGGGGAAGTCTCTGGAAGCGCAGTGAAGTAATGACCAGCCTGAGCCATGTGGCACGAGGGAATGGACAGATTCAATGGCCCTGGACGGACGCCAGTGCTGACCTTACAATTCTGTGTCTGAGCTGGGGCCACAAAGCCAACACTAACACTCCGTCACGGCCCCATAAACACAGCCACATTAGTGCAGGCCACGGCCTGTGTGTGTGTGTGTGTGTGTGTGTTTGTGGGGAGGCTCCACAGGATCCCAGAGGTGCACCTTTCTTTGATTTGTGCTCTTGCGTCTTTTCAATTTTCCTGTGGCCATCTGTTCAGCATGGTGCGGCGTTCTATTCATCACCCTCTAACAGGATCTCTATTAAAACGCAGCTCACTTAAAAAGGCCTTGCGGAGATTTACTTAACCCCAACGCCCCACTCAATTCTGATTTGTTTCCTTAATCTGGGAGATTCGGCCATTGAGAACGCAGCCAAGGAAGAAAGCTAATCAGAGCTGCACAGGTGGGAAAAGGAGAAAGTCTCTAGTCTAGTCCTTCCCTGAGTGTGTATGTCATTGAGTAGATCTGTGCACTGGTCTGGCCTCTAACTAGTGTGAAAAGCTCATTAACAGACCTGGGTGTTGAAGAGGGTAATCTGGGATTGCTCATACAAAAGGCATTGATCAAAACTAGGTGAAAACTCTGTTCTGAATCTCTGCAAATCAAAACAACAAAGGCGATGTGAATAACTCTCTGGGGTTCTGGCAGCTAGTGAATGAAAGACCGTGGAATCATTCTGTTATACTGTGAGTTCTCTTTAAGAGTTGCAAAGAAAAAATAAACAGACAAATCATAATAGATTCAATATTTGAGCTGGTTAATACTGTAAAGTCCCCAAAGTATTTAGACACTCGGGCAACACTTATACTACCATTTAAGGGTAGATTTTTTGTTTTTGAAAGGATGCATTAATTTGATGAAAAGTGACAGTAAATGTATTTATAATGTTCTATTTTAAATAAATGATGTTCTTTTGAACTTTCTATTCATGAAAGAACGCTGAAAGAAGGATTCCACAATAATATCAAGTAGTATGTTTTCAACATGGATAATGAGAATTGTTTCTTGATCACCAAATCAGGATATTAGAATGATTTCTGAAGAATCGTGTGATACTGAAGACTAGAGTAATGATGCTGTAAATTCAGCTTTGCCATCAGAGGAATAAATTACATTACATAAAATATATTAAAATAGAAGAGTCATTTTAAAGTGCAATAACATTTCACAATATTTCTGGGGTTTTTTCTCTATTTTTGATCAAATAAATGCAGCTTGAGTGAGCATAAGATTTTTTTACCAACCCAAAACTTTTTAACAGTAGTGTAAAATGCATGCATGCCACTGCATTATAAAACAAAATATCGACCAAGTAGCATTTATTTTAGAGAAATATATCACGAACACAATTTTTACTTCAAACAATGTTTGTTTTAATTCTACATATATTAATACATAAAGCAAGGTGTATAAATCAAAATTAATGTATTGTACTACTGAACATGAATTAACAATTAAGAATATTTAAGAATTTATAAATTAACACTGACCTAGATTCACAAATGCTGTCAATACTGTTACTTTGTTAGTTTATGAAACCCTATTATTAGTTTATAACCCCTATTATTATTTAATGCATTAAATAATAAAAGGGGTCGACCGATATGCGTTTTCCACGGCTGATGCCGATACCAATTATTAGAGACCAAGTAGACCGATAACCAATATTTAGAACTGATATATATGTCTGGTGTAAAAATGAAAATGAATGTCAAAATTAAGAATAACAAGGACTCTGAGAAAAACTCTTTAAATGCTTTTAAATTATTTTATCAGCAAATCGGTTTTGAAAATAACAGATATCGACAGCCATAAAAATACTTAATATCGATGCAGATATTCAACCAGGCCGATAATCAGTCAACCCCTAAGTAATAATAAAGAATTAAACCTTATTGTACAGTGTTACTGATAAAACAAGACATACTGTTTAGAAGCTGTTTTGTTATTGTATTTGGTTGTCAAAAGTAACATGCCCATAATTAAATGTGATGAACTACATATGTGAACTTGGGGGAAACTGACTTCACACATCTACTGAAAATTTGGGCTCAGTTTGTTAACGTTAATAGCAAAAATGTCTCAGAAAAGTCGTTTGTTTGCAGATGCCAAGATATTTTGCTATCTAATGCAATGACATTCAGATATTTTTAAGGGTTACTTAAGTGTCTTAATACTTTTAGTGACTGCTGTAGTGTTTATCTTTTCAAGAGATGGCAATGTTTTCTGAGACACTCTGTTATTCAGACAGTTTTTCCAACAGTACACTGTCAATCATGCTGTGTAAGAGTATATATAGCCTCTGCATATTCCATCTACCAAAGCAAGGATATAGATCACTAACCACAAACAGCCCTTTCCAATCACTGTCCTTACTGATTCAGCCCCCCACCCCTCTGCTCTCCCTTCTTCCTCCCCTTTGGACCATGACAATCCACTTCATCCTAGCAATATGTCATCTCCAATCCGATTAGTATCAGCATTCGAGAAAACCACAGTCTCTCTCTCTCTGCAGAGGTTCAAAAGAGAAGGCATCTGTCGGCCCAGCCCTGAAGACGACCCCTGTTTAATCTCACCCTTTGGGACACATATACAAGTGGGCCATGTAAAAGCCATCTAAACTGTTTCCCTGTTATCACAGCACTACCCAACAGCAGGTGCTAGTTGTCCACCAACATCGGGGTCTGTAAAAGTAGGAAAACAGGAAATGCAGAGTCAGTCATTTAGGACACCGTGGCCTCCGATAAAAGATGGAGTCATGACTGAATCTGGACCTCAAATTGCCTTCT
The DNA here is from genome assembly GCA_021397915.2 of Tor tambroides. Taxonomy (NCBI): domain Eukaryota; kingdom Metazoa; phylum Chordata; class Actinopteri; order Cypriniformes; family Cyprinidae; genus Tor; species Tor tambroides. The sequence goes on along the minus strand of JAFVLL020041213.1, from coordinate 55,658 downwards.
AATTCCTTGTTTTATTCTCTCCCTCTTGCGCGGCGGGAAGCCTCTTTCAAGAAAGCAGGATAAAGATGGGTAATCCTAAAACCTCTTTGTAATGCTCTCATGTCTCCAAGATCCACTCTTTTAATCCTGAAATACATGTTCTGATTCCTACAAATCCGGATTGTACTGCAAACCCAGATACATTGAGCAACAGCGTGACCGAGGAAAATACTTTGCATCAAACTCCACTAGTCTGGCAGTAAATATTTACTACTTTGTACTGGTTAGCATATACACAAAAATGTACTGTCTGTTCATATATATATATATATATATATATATATATATATGTGTGTGTGTGTGTGTGTTTGTATGTGTTTGTATGTGTGTGTATGTATGTGTGTGTGTGTGTGTGTGTGTGTATATATATATATATATATATATATATATATATATTTTATATTATATACACATATGTATTAGAAAATATAAGAGACTTTAAAAAAAAAAAAAAAAAAAACTTACTGACCCCAAACTTTTAAAAGGTAGTATACATACATATGTGTCTATTTTTTGCCCTGTGGGCACAGAAGAGTCCTGAGTCACCTGGTGCAGGAGAAGGTTTAGGATGAGAGGGCAGGTTGTGACATTCACAGGATTATCCCATTACATCAGTCTGCCTGCATTCTAAGCATCTTAATCTAAAGTACCAAACCTGTAAGCAAACTGTGTTTAGCATTCAAGCCACTGTACAGATCTTCAGCTCAGAACACTGTGTGTGTGTGTGTGTGTGTGTGTGTGCTTGTTCCTCCGTGCCACCATTAATCTCTCCATGCTTTGCTTTAGTGGGGTTAAACACTTCCTCTTCACAGAGTGTCAATTAATGCAGCCGGCGTGTCTGTTTAACAAGGCAGCTCAAAAGAGCAAGCCAAAAACAGCAAGGACACTCTGAAGAGGCCCAGCTAAGGCTGGAATACCAGAGGGAGCCGGGAATATTGACAAAACTAACCACAGTTAATGGGAGGCCTGCCCAGGGCCCCTGCCACTCCTCCAGGCATCTGTGTAGACCTTCCCCAGAGAGCCCTAAATAATCAGAGAGATTGGCAGTGCTACGCTGGATGGACGCAAAGCCAGCGAAAGGTCATTGCCTCAGACCTCATCAGAGAGATCCGTGGCACGCGTCTGATCCAGTAGAGCATGGCTCAGTAGAGAACATACAGAGAACAGAATGAATCTCAATTTGTCCAGAAAAAAAAAATTATATATATGAAATTCTGTTTATTATTATGATTAAAATAAGATTAAATAATGTCACGATTCATATTTCATATTTAGTTTTTTGCGTTTGAGGTAAAATGCTACCTGTCATTTAAAAAATGAGGAAGCAATAGAACAGTACACAGAAACACCTACAAATGCGAAACAAGATTATGAAGTTAAATAATAATTACGCTTTTCATATACACTGCATGTTTTTTTTTTAAGATAAGCAATTCCATCATGGTATCATGTGGTAAAAACAATTATTTGAGATGAACAAATCCTTTAAAAAGAAAAAATAATGAAAAAGGATGTGATGGACCAGAACATCACAGCAGTGAAAAGGAATATCTGGGATGTGTCCTTAAATGTCATAAATTAATATAAACAACATTAGAAGTTTTGTAACATACTGCTGTGTATATATATCTTAGCTGTATTTTGTACGATGCGTTTGTGTAAATATTTTCAGCAATAGTTCAATTGCTGTACCATGTTTGTTGCAAGTCTTGATATATTTCCACCCTGAAACACGCATATGACCATATGTTGTACTTTCTAAAACTTGATTGATCTCTAATATTACTCAAGACCACAAACACTGAAAATCTCTATGCTAAGGCTTGAAAAGCAAAACACATCTTGGATTGAAATGTTCAGTGTATCTCCCTCTAGTGGTTTGTTCTGTGAAATGACTAGGCTGATACAGATGCCATGATATAAAAGAAAACAAGTGGATATTTAATGTGTGTGTGTATTGATGTGACTCACCTTAGCCAGTACATTTATGTACTTTTTGAGTGCAATCAGATCGTCTCCACTGATGCTGATGTGTCCAGACAGCTCTACACGCAGAGAGTAATGCAGTGCTGATTCCATATCAGACATATACACACGTGTCCTATATGAACGCACACAAAAATATATGTAGGATTATAACTGTACACCATTTAAATCATGAGAGAGTCCACTTCGGCTATAATAGATCATTATTGCATAAAACATTATTACATTTTATAACACTTAAATAAAACTTTGATAAATGTTCAAGTATGTCCATATTTGAATATTCATGAACTACTGATTTGTTAAGTTTAATAAGACTTTAGAATAAGAATTTTAAAGACTTTTAAATTTTAAAGACTTTTAATAAGAATTTTTGCTGGCAAAATTGAAATCTTCTAATATTTCAGTGTATTTTTCTTATGTAAATAATTGTTACATTAATTGCATTTACATTTATGTATTTGGTAGATGCTCATATCTAAAGTATGGAAGCCCATTTCTGCCATTGAATAAAACAATAAAAAAGGCAATTGCGACTTTTTATCTCACAATTCTGACTTTTTTTCTCAGAACTGCCTGATACAAACTCGCAATTCTGACTTTTTTTGAGAAATGAAGTCAGAGTTGTGTGATATAAACTTGCAATTGTGAGAACATATTCTTTTTTTCTCCTCAGAACTGGACTTTATAACTCGCAATTGGGAGTTTATGTCTCACAATTGCGAGAAAAAAAGATACAAACAAGTTTATTTCTCGCAATTCTGACTTTATAACTTGCAATTGTGAGTTTATATCTCACATTTCTCAGAAAAAAGTCAGAATTGCGAGTTTATATGATGCAATTCTGACAAAAAAAGTCAGAATTGTGAGATGTAAACTTGCAATTGCGAGAAAAAAAAGATACAATTGTTAGATTAAAAAGCTATAACCTTTTTTATTTTTTTTGGCAGAAACGGGCTGCCATACTGAAGCGACTTACATTACATTCAAGGTATTCATTTTAACATTTCATGCATTTCCTGGGAATCGAACCCATGACCTTGGAGTTGCTAGCGCCATGCTTTACTGTTTGAGGTACAGGAGTGCACTGAATTTAAATGATGTATTAATATGTAAAATAAATCTAAATGTGAAAAGAAAATGACTAATTATGTCAGTCTTTGTGTACTAACTTGTTAAACGGCCTCCATTCCTGTAGAGTTGAGTTCTTGACAAGATCAGTGATGGGAATCTGGGGTTTGCCAGTCCGCACTACCCCTGGCAACCTCTGGAGGGCGTATGAGTAAAAGGTACGAGCTTCATTGAGTCTGATGGAGGAGGAGAAGAGAGAGGAGTGAGGGCCGCACAACCACTAAACATAACCTCAAGTATGTGACAAAAGAATGTGGAGTGTCATGTCTGCCAGACTTCAGAAGAGCTCAGAGCCAATGTTTATAGAGCTGCTGCTTGCTGAATCGGTTCAGTTTGGGACAGGAATTAAATGAAGAGTTAGGGTTAAGGTTCTGGTCAGAGTTAGGGTAGAGACAGTCTACATCCAAATATACCCACTTCCTTACTGTGTAGTATGCAAAAGCAGTATGTCAGAATACACAGTATAAAACAGTAGATGAAATATGAGCTAGCGCATACAACATGAAGCATGTCTGTATTGCATTCAAATTACATGCATACTTACAGAACATAATGGGTCAAGAAATACATTATCAAATGCATTACATACTTTGATAGTGTGTGATTCTGGACGCAACTTTAAAGTTAGGGGTGGAAGCAGAGTTATAGACAGGAAGTGAGGGAAATACATTTGTGACTAGAGAGATCAATATATTTGAACAGGAAGATTGATTGGCTGATGTTTGAACATTTTGAGATTTTGAATTTCACAGAAATTCTCATAATAAGGATGGCTAAAACAAGGTTCCCTTGCTTGGTTAAATAACAGAAGTGTTTTTTTGCCTTGGTGTCAATTCAAAAATATGCTGACAGCCTTATGGATGGATGAAAAAAAGCCCTAGTAGCTTTCATAATAAATTTCAGATTACATATTACTATGTGAATTATAAGTAAATATTACCAAAAAATAAATAAATAAAAATAAAATATTGACAAACTATAAACAAGTCAATGGAATGGTACAGAAATGTTTTTCTTACAGTGTAAATATTTATTTCATTAATATACCATTCAATTTTTCAATAATTTTTGAAAATGTCTCTTATGCTGACTAAGGCTTCATTTATTTTATTTTAAAAAATACAATAAAAATCTCTCTTAAAAACTGCTTAATGTTTGTGGATTTTTTTCAGGGTTCTTTTATTAATAGACAGTTAAGAAGAACAACATTTATTTTAAACTGAAATCTTTTGTAACAAAAGTCTTTTGCTGTCTCTTTTGATCAATTTAATGCATTCTCGCTGAATAAAAGTATTACTTTAAAAATAAATAAATAAATAAATACAAAAATATCGGTTCACTTTATTTTAAAGTACAATTTTCACTATTAACGCCAAACTTGCTGCTTATTAATAGTTAGTAAGGTAGTTGTTAAGTTTAGGTATGGGGTAGGATTAAGAGATCTAAAATATGGCCATGCAGAATAAGGCATTAATATAGTTAATAACAAGTTAATAGTGAGAACTGGTCTCTAAACTATTACCAAAAAATCTCACTGATCTTATTTCACTGACTTATTTTTTTATATCTGCCGTTGTGCCAATACAGTCTCTAGATATCAGTATTGGACATTAAAATACTCATATTTGTGAGATGCGTTTTTGAGACAATAACTTGAAAAAACCATCATTTGACTTCCTTGAATTTTTGACACTTTAATTCAAACCTTTTTGAACAACTCTAGAAATGAACAGTATTAAAATGTTACTTTTTTCCAAATATATTAAATGCATGTCATTGTGCTTATGGCTGCTTAAAAAAAGTGAGCTTACTCCCATGTCTCTCTTCTCCTGTTTTCCTCTTTGATCCATCTACCTTTCTTCCTCAGATGAACAGATGGTGGGTGTGGTGTGCTGATGAGATGTCATTACTGATCATTACCCTCTTCACTAACCCTGGCAATCAAACAATAAACACCACTGTGCATTCCTGTGTCTCCAGCACAGGAGGACACACACTCCCTCATCTACCCAAGCTTCAATCAACCCTCACCGGAGAGATGGGGCGAAGCTTGAGGTCCCCAAGGTCTGACGGCACGCTTCTGAGACCACGAGGACCCGAGATGGTGGAGATAGCGTGTGTGTTTATGTTTTCGCGCATGCTACACGAGATCAATCACGCATTCAGACCTGACGGGACGCCATCTGTTGCTCTGCGGAGCAGGGACTGCTTGGCAGGTGAAACGCAGAAAAGGAGCACCATTGTTTCGAAGTGGAAGATTAAAACCCCCCTCAACACACCCATGCACACCATCAAGCAGGACGGAAACAACATAAACCAACCATAAATCATTTCTCTTTTGCATTTGTTATCTAAAGGGCCCCACACCCATGCCAAGTTATTTTTCTCAAATAAGCATAACAAAGCAAGCAAAACTCTGATTTATGCTACTGGTTAGAAATGATTATGAAAGCTCTGTGATCTTGAATAATTGCATGTATTAAAATTCTGTTGTCTCATTAACATGGCCAGATGTTGCAGGATTTTTCCTGCAATGGCTAATGATCATAAAACTGAGAAGACGAGATCAGGCAAATGCCAAATGCTTAATTATAAGAATCTAAGAGTAAAATGCCTCGGCTCTAGCTCATGTTAATGCACTTTGAAAGAGAGATTAAAGGCGAACCGTGTAATTCTGGTCCCTCTGATACAATTTTATCAAACATCAGGTCAAAATCTTAAGTCTTGCACACTTAAGTTTAATACTTCAATACGATCATTTTAAGTATGAGCTTTATTAAAAGTGATAAGCATTAGCTAAAGCTTAGCGTTAGTTTTCAAACATCCCAAATACTTCTGTCTGTCTTATGAAAACATTCTTGAGAAACTATCTACACATCAGGCTTAATTCATGATTTATTTTAAAATATAGTCCTGAAAAATCCATGAGATCAAGTTTTATATCTGCTATAGGGCTGTATGAAGGAAATGGAGCACTTACACTTTGAGTCTAGAGATATGTCCGGATGAGTTGTACAGGTAACATGAAGGGAAATCGGTCACACCAAACCTGGACACCAAACTCGTCTCTGTGTCTAAAACCCTGCGCACAGCTATGTTTTCATACTGCAACAAATCCAATGTTACCTTAAAAAAAAAAAATCAATGTCATGTTAAAAAAAAAAAGTGTGACAGAATGTATATCTAAAATCCTACTCAACAAAAGATCTTATGTATTTTTTTCAATGAAGTCTTTGCTTAAAAAAAAAAAAAAAAAAAAAAAAAAAAAAGCATATCTTTGAAGCTTGAAAATGCATAGGAAATTTTAAATGTATGGGGAAAAAATGAATAAATTAATCAGAATCTTTTGCTTTGTGTTCCATGAAAATAATTCAGGCTTGGAACAACATGGTGCAAAAACTATCAAAAAAATCATTTTTGTGTGAATTATTCCTTTAAATCATCCTTGTGTAAACTGATCTCACCTCTCTCCCCACGTAGGAGCCTTTACTCTCAAACACAAGAGCGAGGAGCTTCACATTGTTGGTCTGAAAGAAATTGTCTATCTCTGCCTCACTGTGAAGTGAAAAAAAGATTAGATTCAAATAAGTTGAGATAATGTAATCCAAACCATCAATAATGAGTACATTGTCTAACTGCATAGTTTACTCATATCCTAGGGAGTTTACTAAAAGCAAGTCCTAAGCCTTGAACTAAAATCTACTTTAACTATGATTCATTTTTTTCTGAAATTAATAAAAGCACTCCTGTCTAAACTATTTCTGACATGTCTGTGGTTTCTCTCTTTTTTGGCTCTCAGAAGACAAAAGTTTTTTTTTAGCATTTCCTGCAATGATTTGATAGATGACACTAAAATACAGAAACAAGATACAATTCAAGTTTATGGTGAGTCCTTTTCCTTCCCTATTTGAGCGAACTTTTGCACAGCAGTGTTGACTAAAAGCAAACAAAACCAACATGCTCGCTGACCGTTACAAGTGAGCATTATTTACATTCAGAACTGATAAATCAGCAAACAGATGATTAAAGATGACATCCAAACCTTTAAGATTTCAAGTGCAAATTAAAACAAAGATATGCTTTTAAATAAGTTGAAAAGTGTGTAGGACATTGTGTTCTAACCTAGCTGTCTCTAAAGGTGGACAAGCAGGTGGCCAAGTCTCATTGTGCATCTCCAACTTATTGATAATGTAGTGCCGAAGGAATCTCACATCCCTCGGAAATCCTATATGAACATTTAAAAACATGCTCATACATAGACAAAGGAAAGTACATCACAAGTAAACATCAAAGATCTTTATTAAATGGCTAAGAATTGGATGAAATTGAATAGTTCACCCAAAAATGATAACTTATAGCAGAGGGATAGTTCTTTAGAGGTAGATTCACTAAACAGGGCAAATTAGCGTGAGGTTGCAATCCCATAAAAGTGCCGATGGAAGTGGAAACCTTTCCAAATGCATATGCCGCAAAAACAACTGTTCATGTCTTTTTTCACTACTTGTCTTTAGTAACAGTAGTTTTTGTAACAGCAAATGAGGGTTTATGCTGGCGCAAGCTGTTAGTAAATCTGGTCCTTAATGTTAAATGATATTTCACACACAAACGTGTGTGTGTCAAATGAACAATTGGGATATAGTGCATGAGTTCTATGGATTACTTTTATGATACTCTTTTGAGACTTGACAGCCAAGTTTATGCTACAAATAATCAATAGCCATCATCTTGACAGGCTGCGATGTAAATGTTCTGTCATGCTTTCTTTTAATCAGTCAGTAAAATCTTAACTGTTAGTATTTTTAATGTAACATATGACAAGAACTTCTGTGGCAAGAGCTCCTTTTTCAGCATCTTGGCTTTTCTTTTTTATTTTGCAAACGCAGTCTTGCAATCAACCGATTTAATGAACAATATTCTGTGAATTATTTGGCTTGACTACATGTGGAATCTCTCATTTCTCTCCCCAAAACATCTGTCTTCCAGTCTATTTTGGAATGGAATTTTGGAATGGCTTCACTTCTAATTCCAATTGTAGGAATTCTCAAACTAAACAGAGCAGATACTGCCCCTTCTTTAACAATAAAGATGTTGGAATTTATATACAGAATGTATATTTTTAAATTCTGTAAATTACAAACAATTTTAACAGTATCATCAACAATTCTTCAGAATTTCTCCTTTTTCCACAGAAGGAAGAAAGTCAAACGGGTATGAAACAACATAAGCGTGAGTAAACAATGAGAGAAATCTTTTAATTTTTGGGTGAACTATTCCTTTATAGACACACTGGAAATAAAGAAAGACACATTTTTACCTCTGAGCTCCTGGCCCCTGGACCCGCTGCTTGAATAAGCAGGGAAGAACTGAGAAAGACAGAGAGAGATCAGTAACGGTGCTACTTGAGCCCTTCACATCATTCCTCATTGACAGCTTTAGTCAACAGCTCTTCCTTTTACCCCCTTAAAATTCATCAAATCTGTGGAAGAATTTCACGCTGTCCCTTCATAAGACTTTATTTTACAAGACAAAAACACTAAACTAGACTAACAAAATCCAGATACAAAAACACCCAAATAGTAAAGGAACATCTGGTGATGAGTTTCAGAATGTTTCCCCGAAGGAAACTGATGACATAATAATTCAAGGAATGGCAACAGTTAAATGTTTATATAGAGAAAGGACAAAGAACTGACAGATTCAGTTACATCAGTTTGTCCCTCTGGCTTCAGCATAGCCTGTACCCATAGTGCATGACTGAACAAACAACAGTTATTCGTGAATAAAATGGATTCATCTGTGTGGAAAAAACTCACAAGTCATGCTTTTGTGCTCAGCAGAGGGCCTCATTCATGAAACACAAGCAGAATGAATTTCCGTGTAAATCATTTGTCATGGCAGCAACAATTTACATAAGAATGGTTTTATGAAAAATACACACTAAATTTTTCTCCTCATATTTCCCGAACAAGGCCCAAAAATGCAGTCTATCATTTCTAAAGAAGATTTCTTATCTTTTTTTCCATTTATGGGCAATTTGAATATACACACACATTCACAAAGTTAACTGTATAATATAGTCCTTTTATATTGCTGATCCCACCCATAAAATTATCCAGAAGAGAAAACTGTATTGCTCAGGTGTTGCTTGCATTTTCAGAGCTCAGAAGACATTTCATCTAAGTATTAACTTTTTCTTAAATGTTTCTTAAATTCCAGTAGCATAAAATAAACATTGCTTGAACTTGGTAAGATGTGATAAATGTTTTTGAAAGAAGGTTCTTATGTTTACCAAGGGTACATTTATTTGATTAAAAAATATGGTGAAATATTATTACAATTTAAAATAAATGTTTCTATTTGAATATGTTAAAATGTAATTTATTCCAGTGATGGCAATGTTGAATTTTCAGCAGCCATTACTCCAGTCTTCAGTGTCACATGATCCTTCAGAAATCATTCTAATATGCTGATTTGGTGCTCAAGAAACATTTCTTATTATTATTAAAGTTAAAAACGATTGTGCTGCTTAATATTTTGGTGGAAAACATGAAGATTTTACAGGACTCTAATGAATAGAAAGTTCACAAGAACAGCATTTATTTTGAATAGAAATCTTTTGTAAATATAAATGTATTGTCACTTTCACTTTTGATCAATTTAATGCATCCTTGGTGAACAAAAATATTAATTAAGAACCCCAAACTTTTGAATGTTAGTATATATGTGACCCTGGACCACAAAACCAGTCTTAAGTCGCTGGGGTAAATTTGTAGCAATAGCCAAAAATACATTGCATGGGTCAAAATTATTGATTTTTCTTTTATGCCAAAAATCATTAGGATATTAAGTAGAGATTATGTTCCATGAAGATATTTTGTAAATTTCTTACCGTAAATATATCAAAGCTTCAATTTTGATTAGTAATGTGCATTGCTAAGAACTTCGTTTGGACAACTTTAAAGGTGATTTTCTCAGTATTTTTATTTTTTTGCACCCTCAGATTCCAGATTTTTAAATAGTTGTATCTTGGCCAATTATTGTCCGATCCTAACAAACCATACATCAATGGAAAGCTTATTTTTTAAGCTTTCAGATGATGTATAAATCTCAATTTTGAAAAATTGACACTTATGACTGGTTTTGTGGTCCAGGGTCACATATGTGTTACAAAATGTTATTTTATATAATATTAATTAATGGGAAATAAATTCGAATTTAATGGAAAATGTTTCCGTTCGTTTTAAAATCTCAGACTTGTAATTGCAGAATCTCTTTCTGATCTTTTTCAGAAACTCTGGAGGTGAAATTACTAGGGTTTGTTTCTTAGGAGGAAAAGTTTCCATTTAAATCACAGTGCTTGCAACAACAGCGAAATTAAAAACGATTGTTTTCTTTCCTACAGGAAAACAAAGGTTGAACTGTAATTATAAACGACCACAACAGCAACAATAATTGCATGGTCTCTAAATTGCACACTACCTTCAGAGAGGGATATCCGGTGATGCCGAAATTGGTGCACACTTTTCTGTTGCTTTCATCAGCACAATCAATAGCAGCCAGATCAACAGCAGGCTTCCATTCTACAACAGCAACACAACACAAAACGCAAAGTTTACGAAACTGATTCAATGCACAGAATGGGATCGATAGTGTTTTTGCAAATGGATTTCAGTTGCATGTTGCAAAGTTTGTGTTATGACGGTAAGGAGTCTGTGGTTAAAACATCAAGCATCTGTCTGTGCAAATACAATGTCAACACCAACAAAGAGCATCTGGCACAATATGACCAGCAGAGCTTTTGATCGACACTGAAGACACTGTGTTCTCATTCACAACATATGCTCCATTAACCTTTCACAAAGGGGACTTCCAGGTGTCAAAAGACTGTTTTTGATGAACAACGATACTATCAACCTAGATTAGGCAACTCAAAAACCTCAAACCTAGAGCTACAGAAAAGGAAAAAATATATGTGCACTTTAAAGTGGTTGTGTCTCAAAACCTAAATGAACTGCCTACATTTGTAAGAAGCAAAATGAACTCTAAATGCACCAATGATGTCCATAAATACTGCCCAGGTAGACAGCTCACTATTTCACTAGACAAAATAAGTTGACAAGGTAAGTAACTCACTAAGTCACTATTTAGGCTTACTGTGTTGGTAGCTCACTTGGCAGGCTGTGTTCACTAGTTCATTTGGTGGGCAGCTTAGGTTTTGAGACATTGCTTGTTTATGTGTATGTCAATACCGTTCGTTGTACAAAGTAGGCGAGATGGTCCTCACTGCAGAACACAAGATCCAGGGGGCGTGGTTGGATCTAGATCCAACTCCTCCCACCTTCCATAAACCTAAACCTACCCGTCTCCACCCCCTGATTCCTAAACCCACCCATCTCCACCCCTAAACCTACCAATCTCCACCCCCTAGATGTGGATCCAACCACGCCCCCTGGATCTTGTGCTCTGCAGTGAAGAGCTACTGACTGAAGTAGGCAGCAAGTCATTGTGTAACCTAGTTAGCAGTCTACCAGCTTTTCTCAGCTGACTCTGTGTTACTATCCACTGTCCACTAATAAAACTAACCTGTAAGTAAATTAGTCATCACTGAGGTTACTTTAAGTTTGCTGCAGGTTGAAAGTTTCCGAAAACAGATTGCACAGAATTCAATGTTTTGCCCTCACAAAAATCACTATGGTACCAAAAACCACTTGTAACCGATGTAAAACAGCAATAGATATATTTAAAATATCCTTTAAACCTTGTAGAAGCTTATTGCCATTGTGTTGATTTATTGATTTATTAACAGCTGTGGCAAATACCAATTACAATACCACAGTGCTAATGTAGTAGCCATAACAGTAACTATGTTATTTCGGAGGAAACAGGTTACCATGGTAAATGATACTGTACGGAAGTCCAACTGTTTTACATTGACGCTGCAGGACACGAATAGCTGTTAACTGTGCCACAGTATCTTCATGATGTCGAAATATGGAGCATACTAACCTTTAATATTTCTGGCGAGGCTTTTCCAGGTGGGTGAGAACGCGATGCAGTGTCCGCACCAGGTCGCGTAAAACTCCACGAGAAGAGCCGCGGTGGAGTTAAAAAGCACGGAGTCCACATTCTCCGGGGATAAAATGATAATCTGATCCGACGCTGTGTACAGCCCGGCTTCGGCGATTAAAGGACTAAAACTTATAAAAGAAATAAAAGCACATAGAAAAGAGTTAAAGGGATTTATTTTGGTTTTTGTCGTGTAACAAGACGTGGCACAGCCTCTCCGCCGCGCCATCTTCCCTTATTTCAGCTCAAACTAAACTAACTCTATTAGAAAGTGATAGAAAGTTTACTGCGACTGGTCACAAGTTCAACTCCCTCCCACTTAACCCTACTCAACTCCCTCTCTTTGAACTCTAAATAGCTCACAGCAGAACACACTAATATGGGTGTTTTTTCAAACTTCTTAAACTTTTATGTCACAGTGTTTGTTTTTATTAAAAGTAATAGTTTTAATATACATCTATTTTTTTTTCTTTTTATTACATGAAGGTCACATTAAAACTGTCTTGGAAACGTTTACCATGCCATGATGTTCAATTGGTTTTTACGTTTAATTTGAATGATTGTCTCTCGTCCCAGACCCCATTGTTCAATCTTAAATCCGTTATAAATATATGAATTATTTGTTTAAAACTAATAGTCCCAACAAAGAGTGAGATAAAGTTAAACCATTTTCATTTGAAATTTTAAAATTATTTCTAGCTAATTTTGTTAAAATCGCTCCTCAGTTTTGGCGTCATTTCCATCGCGACCAAGATTTTCAAACGTTTTTTTTTTTTTTAAGTTACGAACTCTAAAACGTGGAGAAAGAAAATAAACAGAAAATCAAGTGTTGGTTTTATTATTATTACAACATATTGTTATTATTATTATTATTTATTTTATTTATTTATTTTTTTGCTGAACTAATCGTATTAAGTAATCACATTTCTCACAAGCCTTTGAAACTGCAAACCGTATGCTTTAAAGTACCAGATGGATCCATTTTTTTTCATTCCAATCATCAATATCTTTTTGTCGCCACAAATAATTGAAAAAAAAAAAGACAATTTTATGACATATATTCGTGGATTATGTAAACCAGCCCATGGTCATTCCTCTAGGTCTGTATTGACATCTTGATCCATTCGTGCAGAATCACCCTTTGCTCAAATATTGACATATTGCGCATGAGCCTCTTGTCCAAAGTTTCTGACTGGACACATTCCACCAAGGCAAACTTTAATTTAACGTTGATACTGAGAGGGATATTGGTTGTGCCGAAATTTTACACAAGGTACATGTCAAGAATACAGTAGCCTACACTTTTTAGCAATAGAGGCACAAATACAGTATTTATGTATTGTGAGAACTGCTAAATGTGTTGAACTAGTATCTAACAAAAAATTATACCTCAAATGTGTTTAACCCCTCACCCATGTCAGAGGTCTTGACTTTTCTTGATTGTATCAAACAAATAAAATCATACAATGTAATAATTTTGAGATAATTACTTTCTCCTCTTCTCTTGCTTCCTAATCTAGTCAAATAAACCTAGAATTTTACATTACGAATATTGCTTGTTTCTCTTTCTGGATAAAAGCATCTGCTTAATGCATAAATGTTAATGTTATTTGACATGCAATTCACTATTAACAAAGTGTAATGACCAAAAACTGAATATTTTTGTCATTCTGCTTCAGTTTTATTAATAAAATGTCTATTTTGGTGTTTAATTTAATGTTTCATGCTAGAAAATGACTGCGGCTTCAAAAGTATTTAGACATGAACATCTCCTTTTACTAACCAAAAAAGGCCCCATTTTGTACATTCTGTTTAATGAAAAGTCATGACAAAAAGTAAAAGATTTCATAGCACATGTTATGACTGAGAAACGACGAGATCTTTATTTACAATTTCCAAAGGATCAGTTCAGTTAACTAATATATCTATAATATGTACATGGAAGCAAAAGGAACCACATCCATTTTCACAGCAATCTTCCATGAGTCCACTCACAGGAGATAGGCATCGACGATATTTACATGGGTAAAACAATTTACAAGTCTTCAAGTGCACCTCTGTCACTCACAGTACATCATTATAAATACACATACACTTACGGGATGCAAAACATTTCTATGGCCTACCAATTTAAAAGTAGAAACTGATTATCAAATCACTTGTGCCACACGAATCCTAATTTCCCGCCCACAGTTAAAAGTTTAAATGCATTAGCCAAAAAGACTATTAGTAGTAGCCTATTCTCAGAACGAGGTAGAGATCTCCGTTACCTATATAAGTAGACATGCTATTGGATGAGCGACTGATGCTGGGTATCAGAGACTCTGCATAGATGAAGTTTAACCCACTGACACGGCACAATACTCTAGATCTATCCTCACAATGATGCTGCAGGGCACTATCGCACAGACTGGCTCAGGAAGTACAGCTTTAAGAGATGTGAGGAAAGGCTGCTTACAGCTAATTATACACATATGATAATGTTTCTTATGAGAGGAGGATCGTGGCGACTGATTTACAAACAAATATGTACATCACAGTATTCGTGGATAACAGACGAGATGGACGTGCTGAGCCCTTGAGCAGTTCCTCGGAAAGGTACACAATGAATAAAATGCCTCCTTTAAAAGTAAACAAATGTGTCCTTGTGCCGATGATAGCGTAACATTACCACTCATCTTTTTTAAACACAAAAATGTACTTTAAAAAGGTTCTGATGACGGGTACACGCACAAAGTAAAGGCAGAAATGTACATCTTACAGTATTAGAGGTTTGTCCAGCTATGAAGAAAGTAGTTAAGACAACACTTACAACACCGTTCAAAGGAAGGCCGGGAAAAGTCGCTCGTGCGTGAGCAAATGTAACAATGGAGGCACTTAAAATGAATGAGATTAAAGGCAAATGTTAAGGCTAGAACCCAGCATGTCCGTGTTTAGCACAGTTCATATATTTCAATTCAATCTTTTGGCATTCAGTAACTGTAGCAGGTGTTGCCAATATAGCATTGTTTTGTATGGAGCAAAACAATACCATTACGAGTTTTCCTGTTGCTTTCAAAAAGCAGAGTTAAATATCATTTACATATTTTTGCATTCAACATTATTTTGCATCAAATCCCTTTACACTGTGTTGCCATTTCAACATTCAAATTGTACTTATTGTGCTTAGTTCTGCAATTAATCACGTCAATGGTAAAATAATCTCTTTTCTTTAAACACTTTCCAACGTTACTTTCAAATTCAAATGTTACTTTTTTAAAAAATAAATTAATAGAATTAAAAGAAAAAAACAAGTATTTCTTATGATACAATCTAATTGTAAATAAAAACAAGTCTTTAAGTCCTTAGGTCTGTCCTGATTTGATCTGACCCTTGTGTTTTAATCATAAGACTTGAGAATGGCAGAGCCAGTTTTAGCAGCAATGATGAATAGACACAGTATGGGGAATCTGGACCCAAACAGCTGCTACAATTAACACCGGACCATCAAGAGGTGAGTTCATCAGACTTCCCGGATGAGAATGTGAACATCTCCATGACAGGGTCTTGAATCCTGAATCCACAACTTTCCATGGCCTGCACAAGCAGACGGGAAAGGGAATTCCTCACTGAATGTCCTTTTATGCCAAATCCTCCATTTTGTGTTTAACAGAAGGTACTTAAAACATTTCTCTGTACAGATGAGAGCATCATCAAAGAGTTCTTTTGGACTTCTTCTCTTGGATTTGGGTTAGAACATCAGCTGTGTCTTTTAGTAAGGCATCAAAAATCCCATCAGCAAGCTGCATCTTTACAAAAAGTTCATCCTCGTCATAGTTCACCCACTGGGATTCCTCCTCATGCAACTCCTGGACCTAGAAGCAGAAGAGTGATTATAGACTTACGCATTTAAATGCCTAAAGTAGTCTATAAATCAAATAAAATCAGTTTATTTCAAGGTCAGCAATCTATCAGTGACCAAGCCCAGTTTTGTAATTTCGGACAGTAGCATTCTAAATATATGAGGTTAAAAAACACTTACTAGAATGTGGTCAACTCTGTCACGCTTTTTCCGTCCAAATTTGATCATTTTCTGCCAGTCTGTTTTCTGGTTCTGCTCTTTCTTTAGACCACACAACTTTAATACCTCAGTGGTGACAAATTCCTGAATAAAGAAAATACATATACACAAATTAACATACAAAAATTTTATAAAATAAAAATAATCATAATAATGAGATGCCAACTTCCTTAAAGCAGCATTGACATCTTGCATACCTGGACAGTTGTGATGTCATTGGGGCATTTCACCCGATGGAAATAGGTGGAATTAAGGCGACGTGGCTTCATCCATTGTGGCTGATCAACTTTTGGATCTTCTGCATAGATGTCTTGAATGACCTCCCATGATAAATCAAAGACGGCCTGTAAATAAATACAACGGCAAAAGTTTTTTTTAGCTCATCTTCCTGGAAATGCCTAAAAAAACCTTGACAAGGTTAAACAAACACCAAAATGCCAGCATCTCAATCCCTACCAGTTTGTAGCTTTGTTCGCATTGAGCCTCCAGGTCATTGGCTTTGGAGTCTCCTTCTAGGAAAATATTAGAGGGTTGAGGTTTGGGTACTTCAGTCAGGCTTGGTCTACCATGACCCAGTTTGCAGCTTTTCCAGATCTCCTGAGTAGCAGCGATGACCAGTTCCTCCACCTCCTGGACAGTGTGAGGAACAATCATGGCAGGCTCCTCTGGTTGCTTCATCTGCACGGGAAGTTCAGGCCTGGGCGGTGTTTTGACCTGTTCCCCCGCACCCAAACTCAAGGAGCTAGAAATCCCATCCTGCTGCTGTTGACGTTTTTGCTTCTGCTGTTGTTTTCGTGAACTGAGACCGAAGTCCTCATCGAACCAGTCCTGCTCGTCACCAAGGACATCGAGGAGCTCACGGCTCAGTTCTAGCTCTGCCAGACGTTTAGCTAGCTCTTCCTGTCCACTCGTACCCAGGACAGGGCTCTCCTGTTGAAGAAGCATAGTTAACAATCATTAAGATCACCTCTTACAACTTCCATCAAGAGAAGATCTGATTTATCTTTACATTCTCTATTTGAACTTTGCAACACACTGCAGGCCTAAAAAGAAGGTTCCAAGGTAACATCAGCCCCTAGATGTCTGTCAATACAGCTGGAAATGTCAACTTAAGCATTACACATCAACAATGTTATCAGTGTGTTGGGTAAATCATTCACTTCATTTCAATAAATAACTTTGAAGACTGGTTTTTTTTTAACTGGTTTCTCATTTCATCTATTCTATGGGATCTTTAGATAAATCAAAATAGTCACTTACAGGTCTGTTGCAATGCTCTGGAGATGAAAGTTCCTCCTGATCATCATCAAAGAAGGTGCAGAAACCGTCCGTCTTCGTTTTAGATGAAGATCTGCTCTGAGACTTAAAGTTGTTGCTTCTAAGCCCATCATCTTCATTGATAAAGTCTCTTTTCAACTGATTAGCAGCTGATAACTTCTCCTCTTTGTCTTTCTTGATCTTCTGAAATTGCTTCACCGCATCACTTAAGAAGTTTTCTACAAGTTTATCTGCTAGGGCAGTCAAAGCCCTTTTGTTATTCAAGTCTTCTCTATTATCAAGACTGGCCTCCTCGATTGAGATGTCTGTGGATTTCGGAAGACCATCAGCTCTGAACTTCTCATCCACAACCAACAGGTCCAAAATGACTGCTGCTGGTTCCTCTTCCTGCTTTTGTTTTTTAGATGTCCCTTTATCCAAATTATTGAGCAATGGAACAACATTATCAACAGATGCGTCCTCGAATTCGAGAATGATGTCCCTGTTGCCGCCGTTAGGCACTGTGTGCTGACTTTTGTCACAGTCCTTAATGATATTGCAGTCAATATCATTAAAATCCAGGTTATGCTGAGATTTAAAAAAGGTGCTTTGCCCAGTGGAAAGCTGTTTGATGTTAAGTTCCAATGGCTTTTCTTGCTCATCCAAAGGCTCTCTGGTCTCAGGATGCAAATCTAGGTCAGATTTTTCTCCTTTAATTTTGTTTAGCAGATTTCTGTGCTCTAACTGCTTCTCAGAACCTTTGTTTTTACTATTTGGCTGGTGATCACATAATGAATCTTCATCTTCAGTGTCTGCACTGGCCTCAAATTTCTCTGGAAGACGAGAGATCTTGTCCGGTGGGGCGAATATACCATGTTTTTCCCTACATTCGAAGTACACAACCCCATCGTAAGTTCCATTGTTACTTCCCTCAGGGTTGTCCAGTTCAACCCCGGCCCAGAATCCATTGGCAAAGTTAGTTTGTCCCTTGAATCTCAGTGTCCCTGGTTGTATATCGCTCACCAGAACTCTGTCTCCAATGCAGAAGCTTGGCAATTCGTCCTTTACTGGCAAAATAGGCATTTGGGGCTGTGGTGAAGTTGAACATTTTGAAGGGCTTGTGATGTCTTCTTTGGAGCCTTTATCAAGGCTATTGAGGTCTGCATGACTTTCAGATCGGAAGCTGCCATTAGTACTTCCTGATCGGACACTTAGTTCTTCTTCAATTTCCTCTTCACTGCTGTACATTGGAGACTTAACAGATTTTTCTTTGGGCTCTGGGGCAGAGGGTGATGTAGGCTTTGATTCATGATTATCCTCCTTAAATGATGACCCAAAGGAAGACTCAAAGTCATCGTTATAGCCATCCCCTGAGGGTGACAGTGTATCTTTCATCTTTGGTGAATCCTCCCTCTTGGACAATGAGAAGTCAGGGGTATAAGACCGATCTATGGCTGAAGGAGTCTTTTCAGCTGAAGGATATTCTATATCTTTTGATTTCGTCACAGGAGATGCTTTTGAGTCAGTAAATCTCATACTCTCTCCAGCATCTGCAGAATCTTGAAATGCTGGCTTGTCATCAGCATCCTTCTCAGACAACCTTTCCTCCTCAAATTTGGGTTTCATGTCATTCAGTGACAGAATCTGAAACCCAAGATCCAGTTTAAGCAGAGGGTGAGAGTGTTGGTCAGACTGGTCATTCTCAGACCCCTCTGACTTTGCATATTCCAGTTCCTCCATAATACCTGGCTTGTGGCTAGAGACCACACTCTCATCTTCCGAAAAGAGGTCATTGGCCTCTGGTCTAGCAGAATGTTCTTTGATTGAGGGGGCATCTTCTGATTGGTGGATTGGATATTCTGGACTATGTAAACTCATCAAAACGTCCATATGTTCTGGACTTCCCATAACTGGAGTTGGAGTAACTGTAGGAGGATCTTCATCTGAGGAAATGTCATCATGTTCTGATGAAGACTTATGAAGTCTTGATAGTGCAACATCATCTGCTAACAAAGGCAGGCAACATACACAATTTTAACTATGTATACTTTTAATTTGGTCTGAATCAATATTCTTAATGTCAACATTCAAGTATTTGGTCTAAAAGGCATTGCACCTTTATCTGCTGACGTCTCTGTTTTCTCAGATTCTGTAACGATCTTCCAGTTCTTGCTAGTCTCAGGCCTGTAAAGTAAACATGCATCAAATGTAATGGGAAGTATACAATAGACAAAGGAAAAAACTCAGAAACGAAGAGTAAATTAAAAGTGATTGGTAAATGTCAAGGCTGACCTCTGTAGTGGAGGGGGTTTTATCCGAGGCTTTTCGGTGGCTGATGTGGGAGTTTTAATCTGGGGTTTAGTAGCTGGAGTGCTGTCTGGCTCTTTACTCAACTCAGCCTTGGTCTTCTGAATAAAGTCATTATATGACTGGGGAACCAGAGGAAGACAAACATTAACAAATACTGCCAACATTTTTTTTTTTTTTTTTTTTTTTTACAGCCAATTAAAATAATACAGCAAAATAATACAGCAAAACAAGCACTTTCTTTAAGAGAAACAGCACACAGAAATAGCTGAATATGAAAGGTGATGATGGCTGACCTCCAACTGTTTCAGCAGACTCGCCTCCTGAGCTTTCAGTCGCTCTTTTTGCCTCTTCTTTTGCTCTTTCTTTAGCTGGTACGCCACAGATTTGCGCTTGCGGAGCTCGTCCTTGAGGGCACGAATACGGCTCTCAATATCACTCTGATCAGATGTGGTCTCTGAGGTAAGAGTACAAAAAATATATATATTACCATTGACAAATCATTGTCTTTGCTAAAAAATGGCGCTAAACATTTGATAGTCTCCATAAAGATTAGAAGTGGCCAAATACAATATTATTGTGATAATTTCTCTTATCACAGTGTCTCTTTTAGACAGATCATCTGAATGAGGCAGGTAGACTCATCTGTGCTTCTATAACATGACTAAGCGGTTTGATCCAGAGAAGTGCACACACAGAGATAAATAGAGTATTATATTTTGCTGGCACAGTGTTCCTCTTCCTGTGTTCACATATCCAATTTAGTAATGATGTAAAGGATAAACTGGAGCAGTCTAAATTAACATACCAGGTATGTAGCACCTTAAGAACTATGATTTGGAAAAAATAAATAAATAAAAAGTAGTAAGTAAAAAGGATGAGATCGAATAAGAGAGCAAAATACTACATGAAACTATTCTAAATGTTGCAGTCTTCAAAGAAAACCGTTCCACATTACGTTGCTAAAGCAAATCCAGATCATTTTCAAAGTCTGATGAAGGAAGCAAGGATCTTACCGGATGGAGTGGCCGAATGAGGGTCACTGGTGTGGGCCTCACTGGTCTTGGAGCTGGAGCGCACCTGCATCTTGCTGCTTCCGCTGTTGCCAGTGACAGTCCCAGGCCGGCTACTGTCTGAATGTCGAAGAGAGCCGAGGCTGGCTTTCTCTGGAGGAGACTGCAACACATACAGGAAGAGGGATTCAAGGTCAGGACATGTAAATCACACTCACCAAAGAGAGCTATAATCAACCCTGCTTAATATAACAGCACACGATCAACTTGCAAACAACTTTGCATATCCCTATGCTCAGTGTCCAATAATTTCTCTAATAACTCAAACACATAAACATTAGATGCAGAAGCAAATACTTTTTTTAAACAAAACTCTGTCTATGCACAGGTTCAAGTTTTCACCTGTTTGCTGTCTGTGGCGTTAAACTCAGGTGAGTAGAGGGTATCAGGGGCAGGACTATTGCCCGAATGAGGAGAGTGGAGTTCAGAGACAGGTCGGTCTGAGGAAGGGCTGGCCAGCTGCTCTGGAACAGACAAATCAGTGTGCACACTGGACACGGACAATGCTGGGGAGTCATCAGCTTCGCTGCCTGCTTCTGTGAGAACATGCATACAGATAC
Source organism: Tor tambroides (assembly GCA_021397915.2). Lineage (NCBI taxonomy): Eukaryota > Metazoa > Chordata > Actinopteri > Cypriniformes > Cyprinidae > Tor > Tor tambroides. The sequence goes on along the minus strand of JAFVLL020041213.1, from coordinate 34,179 downwards.
ACAAGATGTAACAGTTCAATTAATAATCATTGCTTTGACGCTTTTATACAATTAAAAAAAACAACAACTAGTGAACAAAGTAAACATGATAACAAACAGTAGAAAACATTTCGAGGGGCTAAAAGAGCACATTAATAAATCAATGCGCCACAAGAGTCTGTGCTGTACAGTGATTTTACCACAGTTACATGTTATTTTTTATAAAGCAGAAAAAAGACAACTTATTTAAAAAAAAAAAGTCTGAATACAAGTGACAGTAAAAATTGTAGCAAATAATATATTTACACTACCATTCAAAAGTTGGGTTCTGTATTTTTAAACGTTTTTGAAGTCTTTCAAAATGGTGCATTTATTTGAACAAAAATACAGTACAACAATAATAGTGTGAAATATAATTACAATTTAAAATAACTTTTCTGTTTTAATATATTTTAAAATGTAATTTATTTCTGTATTGGCAAAGCTGAATTTTTAGCAGCCATTACTCCAGTCTTCACCGTCACATGATCCTTCTGAAATCATTTTAATATGCTGATTTGGTTCTCAAGAAACATTTCTTATTATTATCAATGTTGAAAACGGGTGTGCTGCTTAACCCTTGTGCATCCTTATGGACATTTTTGTCCATTTTAGTTTAGTTTTTTTTGATAATTTTGCCTGTGTTAATGCTAACTGCATAAATTTTGGCTCAGGTGTGTATTTTTATTGGAATTTTAATATTCCACCCTCATTTCCTTTAATAAATCTATTTTACACTAGGTACAAAAAAGTGAAACACTCAGCACCTTTTGGACAACAATATGTCCCCACTGAAACCCATTGAAACTGCTATTTTTAATCGCAGTGCCGTTTAACTGTAAAATGATGCAATTTTTGTTAATAGGCTTTCATTCTGTTGGCAAGGCTTCAAAATTTAATTTTTTTACTGTTTTTTACCAGATGATGCCATTTTTTTCAGGTTTGATCTATAAAGGTTCTATAAAGCAAATACTCGCTTTATTCCTGTTTTCTGCTTCTGCATATTATAGAGCCAATTGGATAAATAATGCAGCTATAATTGTGTGGGTGTGTTGGTATAGATGTCAGAGTGTGGTTTGTATGTGTGTCATAAAAAAAATTGTGTGTGTGTACGTGTGTTCTTGTAAAAATTGAGAGAGAGAAACTCTACTGCAAATCACAAATCCAACCACTGTGTGCACCAGCGGAGTTTTGCTGGCATCTAATGGGGAAAATTTGGTACTGCGCCCAAACAAAATTTTACTGAAAGCTCATTTTTTGAGATATCAACCTCAAATTTGGAACCCAACTTGTTTAGATTTATGGCTTTGATTTTCTAGCAGGTTTAGAGTTCAACACGTTTCATATATAAAATATTCATAAAATAAAATATAAAAATATTGTTCATAAATCATTTTCATAAACTTAAACCTGTATAACCTTTTTTTGGTTTCACTTTTTAAGCTTTTTTTACTTCAACAATAGTCTGCTATGGGTCTTCTTTAAAATGAGACCAAATTTAAGTCTGTGCTCCCAAGCTTCCAATTTTTATGACTGTTTTTTTGACATGGACATTTTTGTCCACTATGGACCTAAGTGTAACTTTTTTTTATTGATGCACAAGGGTTAATATTTTTGTAGAAACCTTGATACATTTTTCAAGAATCTTTGATGAATAGAAATTTTTAAAGAACAGCATTTATTTCAACAGAAATCTTTTAAGTCCTTACTGTCACTTTTGATCTATTTAATTTGTTCTTGGCAAATAAAGGTATCATTTCTTTTGAACGGTAGTGTAGATGGAGTACTGATATGCATATACCAGTCGTTCTTAGAAGACTACTTTCAATATCAATTCCTTTCCTTCTCTATGTTTTTTTTCTTTTTTTTCTCCACACTCTTCACCTTGTCCTACGGGACTCTCTTGTCCACCATTGGTTTTACTGCGCTGCTGCAGTGGTGTTCTGCTGCGTAGCTGCTGCTGCTTTTCCCAGGCCGCCAGAGCTTGTTTCTCCATGCGGCGCACTTCGGCCTCCTCCGCGTCCAACCGTTGTCTCCACTCAAGAAGTTCCTCCGCATGTCTGCGCCTCTGCATCAACTGCTGCTCTCTTTTAGTGAGAAACCTACAGGACAGAGAGCAAGGGAGACAAAGAGAGATAGAAAAGGCAGAAAAAGGGAGAACAAGACTGTGTAAAGCAAAGTGACACGATTTGGAGACAGACCACCAAAAAAGCAGGCAAAGCAGACGTCCAAATAATGCCACTCACCCACTTTCTTCAAACACCAGATTAGTCTCTTTTGCAAAGGATGTGCACCCACACAATCCCTCATAAACACACACACATTCACACTCCAAATCATGCTTCCCAAAACAGGCACGGCTCCACTTGGAGACCTGCATTCATTTTAATGGGAAAAACAGCCCTACTATGCCTTTAACATCCTTATCAGGGTAAAACTCATGCATCTGATACAGCTCATGGGTGACACATGGAAACAACCACCTGACAAACTGAAACACGAAGGTTCCACCAAGGGTTTTGACAAACAGTGTTAGGCTTTTGTCTCTGTAAGTGCAATACTGCAGCGGAACTATTTGATTGTATATTTGCTTCAGAATTCCACATGCTATACTGAATATTACAGCATATTTATCTTTTTTAGCAAGCTGTGCCAGGTAAAAACTTATGCTTCACTGAAGGCAGGTCATTTTTTTTTTTTTCAGAAAAAAGCCCTCCATGTATCATGACTTTGGTCTGTTAGATCAAACCCGCCTGGCTATTTCATTGAGGTTTAAGATAATTAAAAACATGTTAGAGAAAAACAGATGGCTTTATCTAAAAGCAATCGTCTTGCCTCGTGAATACAGCGGCCATCTTCATCTAACCATAAATTGTATTATGTTGCCTCAGTCATATATACTCATTAGCTCATCGCGGGCTACACTTATTTAATCAGGGGCTAGAGTTAAGATTTACTGTGGCCATTGGGCAGATGAAGAAGTCCTAAACTAGCATTATTCAGAAGCATACAATATATCAGCCTGCTCGGCCTGTCTGAAAAGAGATATTCCTCCAGGTCTCCACTCACCACGATACCAAGTTCAAGAACTGATTTAACAGAGACACTTTGTGTGGTGCATAGTTGAAGCTCACGAAAGTTAGGGTTGTAGTTCACCACAAAAATCAGAAAAAAGTATATTTTGCAAAAAGACAATAAACCCTAGATTTAAGATCATCAAGATTATTTGCATTGTGATTTTCATGACAATTAAGTTACTAAATAATACAATCCCTCTTATTTCTGTAATGCAAAAATGTTTTATTTTTTTAATTTTTTATTTTATAGTAATAAGAGTGTACTGGCATTTAAAACTATATTATGAAACGACTATATAACAAAAAATAAATCAACTAAAAATAATCTTTATGCATTACAGGAATAAACATTTAGAGGCATACATTTTCTTAACTGTCATGTGGGTAATGTTGCAAAAATGTTGATGGTCATAAAAACAGGCTTCATGTATGCAAAATAGACTTTTATTTTTCCTTCATTTAATATAAAATCTAGACATGTTTTCGTGAGATTCACCATATATAAATTACATTTGCATATTAATACAAGACAGACTAGGTAAACAAGGCAAAGACTGGATTTGACAGGATCACACCACAGAGACAAAAGACACAAGACCCAGAAATCACTCATTTAACCCACCATGATTTAAACAAGTCTAATCTTTGGCTTTGAGATTGACGGTAATCATTCTCAAAACATTTGCCTGTATTTGATCAGAAAATAAAGGCTCAAAAACCAATCACAAAGGATTCTGGTAAACCATTTAATCATTAGAAATAAACAATCTTCCTCAGTCAGACAAATAACTATGCTTAATATTAAACTATCTTTAGCCAAAGAATCAGCTTATTTTAGCATGGTGTAGCAAGTTCATTTTCATCCATCCATTCATCACTGCATTCCTTTTTGTTTTTATCCCCACCAAACGTTTCCCCACCCACCCAGCTGTGGCAGTGGATGAACAAAAGCATGCTCCATGGGAAATAGGTGCTGAGAGAGGGGAGGAGGGAGGGACGGGAAGAGAGAGGAGGATTGTGGGTAACTGTACCTGACCAACTGGCTGTAGATAAAGAGCTGGAATTTGGGGTGGAGTTTTGGGAGACAGACAGACAGAGAGGCCCAATGATGAGCCGTAAAGACAGAGAAGAAATAATGGACAGGAGAACAGTGTCTAAGGAAGAAAGAGAGGAGAGGACAGTCAAAAATCAAAAAGAACAGTTTTGGAGAGAGTAAAACAATAAAAGAGAAGAGTGAGAGGTAGAGAGAGAGAGAGAGAGAGAGAGAGACATAAGAAACACACAGATATGGAGACAGAAAGAGAGATTGAGTGTAAATATGTGTATCCTTATTTTTCTCTAACTACTGTGCAACAAACACATCAACCAGTTATTGACTTTTAGCGGTTAACTACATGCTGCAAATCCTTAACAAGCCACTACCTTTGAGTGTCATACTTACAAACAAGTCCAAAAAAAAAGTTTATGAGGAAGACGAAAGGTCTCTGTAATTACAAGCTTTCCTGGAAAAGCAGCCTGGAAACATTTATCTGCCCCAAACAGCAGTCTGGAGAGTCTCAGAAACACCTGTATCATATTTCAGTCTTCCCAAAATTAAAATAATCTTTAGGACTATTACGATTTTTCGGACTGGCACAATTAAAGTTCAATTACCTGAAGTGAATAATTTTTTTTTAGTATTTTATTGTAAATACAATAAAAATTAAAAATATCTAAACAGAATTATTCACAAGTACATTTGTGACGAACACCTGTGAATATACATAATGGTAGCATGAATTCATTTATGCTGATTTCATTTTTTTTTTAAGTTATATCTCTATATTTTGTGGGAAATAGACAACTGTTTATGCTATAGATCTATGACCCAGACATTTCTTTGTGAAATTAACAAGTTGCTTTTCTATGCAGACATGTTTAAGTGACTTATTCTGCTAATTTTGCTGTGATAAAACAGGGTAAATACATTAATTTATTAAATAAACTAAATAAAGGGAAGATGACAACAATGCAAATCACAATTATCTTTGCTTTTACAAAAAGAGCAGTCTAGACTGGATTACAAATCACTTTGAATGAGATGCAGGATAAAGTGTTTATACGGATACGCACTGAATAAATACAGCTGGAAGTTATACAAAAGAGATCATCATACTATTAGTGAGAGCTAGAAAGTAAGCAGAAGTGTGTGAACGGTGCTACAATCGCAACACAGCATGTGATTAGTTGAATCAGACAAGCGTGAAATCCCCTTCCCTCTATGTACCAATTTTTAATTCTCAGGACAAAAATATTGTGTGTCAGTGCTATGAAAAATTTCTGAACAATGGGATGACCCTCACCAGTTGTCAAGATATGATTGTAAACAAGAACCTGTTGTCAAGGATTGAGTGGCTGAATATGGGAGAATGAGATCACACACATCGGACAAAGCATTTAGAGAACATGTGGAGGTTATGAAACGCATTAGAGAAACCTCATGACCTGCAGATTGTTTCAGAAATCTGGCTGGCAGAATGTACATCCTGTTTACTAGTGGCATAATTAAGCTGCTCTCTATTTTAGATGTGAAAGATTCCTCCATTTATTAAGGGAGAGGGGTGTTTTCCTACACAGAGCACGCTTATGTTCAAACCAAACACTGTGCACACAGAAATAAACAAACACTTTAAAATGCCACATTGGTCAGCAAGCTGTAGACGAACCTCGAAGAAATGAATACATGTTATTAGTAGCATTAGGCAGTCATAAATAAGAAATCGCCCCTGAGTACACCAAACATTCATTGTTTGTTTGGCCTTCTTGAAAGAGGTTTGCACTACATAACGAAATGCTTAAGCTTCATTAAAGTTTGGTTAATATAATCAAATGGACAAAAGGACTTTACAATCCAATGCATTACTCGAGAGGATAGAAGAGGGAAAGGATGGAAGGATAGAAAAGAAACATGCGTGAGGGTTTATTTACTTTTCATCCATGTGAGAGCGCATCTTTTTCAGTTTCTGCATGATGCTGCTGGTTTCACTGCCTGACACAGACATGGGGGAGGGGCTACGGGTCTCTGCGTCTGTCACAATCACGCTGGGCGGAGCCGACTCCTCCGCCACACCTGATACGGGTGACTCCTGCAGATGTTTCATAAAAAATTTTTTTAAAAAAGTGTGATATGTTCAATAAACTAAATATAGTACTTACAAGACACAAAAAGCTTTTATTTAGGAAAATTAAGAAACTACAATCTTTCAGAGGACTGACCAGCTTTGTGTCGGCACATTTGAGCCGCTCTTTGAGTTTGAGTGTTGTGTTTCTCATTCTTTCAATCTCCTCCTGCTGTTTGAGGAGCAGCTGTCTCTCCCTCCTCGCTGCTTTATTGGCCTCCTGCAGTCGTTTGATCTCTGCCTGGGGTATAAACAACACAGCAACATTTTAGCCTTTATTTCTGTTCTGTAAACATGACAACATTTAAGTAATTCAATTATGACTACTTAATTTATTATACATTCATTTGCAAGTGTAGCTTAGAGATCGTCTCATAAATCCATATATGATTGTCACCTGTTCCTGTTGTAGCTTCAGTATCAGGCCTCTCTGTTTCTTACGAAGGGGTGGCATCTTATCATCCTCTCCTTTATCTCTGAGACGCCTGGTGGAGAAGAAAGGAGATGACGAGCATGTCACTACAGTTCAACAATTTTAATCAAGCTGATCACATGACTGTCTTTAAATGTATGGGTTTCTATGTCAACATATGAGATTTAACTTTAAAAAAAAAAAAAAAAAAAAGTGCTGCAATTTGACCAAAACTCACAATACATATAATTTCAGTTATGAGACGTACACCACTGTTCAAAAGTTTGGGGGTAGTTAGATTTTTTTTTTTAATTCAGCAAGGATCCATTTAATTGATCAAACGTAACTGTAAAGTCATTTTAGAAAAGATTACAAAAGATTTATATTTTAAATAAATGCTGTTCTTTTGAAGTTTCTATTCTTCAAATAATCCTGAAGAAATGTACTGTTTAGAAAGCACACGATTTTAACATTGACAGAAATAAATATTTCTTGAGCAGCAAATCAGCATATTAGAATGATTTCTGAAGGATCATGTGACAATGAAGCCTAAAATTGCTGTCACAGGAATAAATTGCATTTTAAAACATATTAGACTATTTTTATTTGAAATAATGTTAGAATACTACTGTTTTTAATGTATTTTTGATTAAATAATGGTGCTTTCATGAGCATAAGAGACTTCTTTCAAAAACAGATTTAAAAATCTTACTAATGCTTTTGAACATTTGTGTATCTATGAGTTATCAAGTAGGGAATATAGAGAGGGAAATGTAGGGTGAGATAAATGTCTGCATATTATTATTTTCTCCCCACCTGTGCAACCTTGATTACATGAACAATCATTCATCTCAGAAGCAGTGAATGTTATTAGATTTTAGTGAATCTTTAAACAAACCTTTTTTTTTCTTTTGAAAAAAGTGCACTTTTTAATAATACTAATTTAAACCAGAGATGATCCATTGATCATATGATCCATTTTGATTTCATATTGTATTTAACATCTCTTTTTTTCCTGATAATTATAATCAATGTTTTTCCTGCCTCTTCTGGTGTTCCAGCCAGGCCAGCTCAGCCTTAGTCTTCTCTCGGAGGGCCTTCTGACGCAGACGCAGCAGAGAACTCTGATGTTGAGCGCGAACTTCCTCCTCCTTCATGTACTGACGCACCAAATCCATGGTGAACTTAGAGAAGCTGTCCTGGCCACTTGAGAAGGGCATGCTGCCATCCTGCTGCATATATAACGTGATATGGCGAAGGGGAAAAACAAGAGCTGAGTCACTTATCCATCCCAAACAAAGAGCTTATCAACACACCAGGAAAACACAAACAAACTTCAACTATGACAACCAAATATAACGATACACGACAGGCTTGTTTATACTGAACACAGCTGGGGTCAGAGTTATGCTGCGTGAGGAGAGCTGGGAGGACGTCACCTTTGAGCTCGCTCTGGGGCTGGATCTGTCATGGCTGTGGTCGTCATCAGACTCGGGATGAGGACTGGGCTTCCTGTCCAGCGATTCGCGACGGTGGGCCTCGGATGGTAAAAGAGAGCGGAACGATCTTTCCTCAATGTCATCCTCTGTCATAGAGTCATCAAACTTCACAGAGTACTCTGTGGCGATGGAGGCACTGTCTGCTCATTGGAGGAATACACAGAAAGTGGTCAAAACAACTCACATTTTTCAGGAGAAGACTATTTAAGTTGCTTTTTCCCAGAAAAGTGAGCTTTACCTTTCTCTTCATGCAGGCTGCGCACGTTGTCCGAGCAAAGGGAGTCATCAGCAGCAGTGTGAGCCTGGTCCTCCACTGAACTACTGCTCCTGTCTTTTCCTGCTGTCTTCCTCTCCTTTTGATCAGAATGAGGTGGACTCAGCTGGGTACTACTGCTGCCGCCACCACTTAAAAACAGAGAGATTAGCATTTACACACTGTATGTTCTATAAACCATTCATTTGGGCTGTAAAAGAAAAATCAGCTCAAATGAAAAGTACATAGCGTTACCTGATGGTGGGTCTCCTGGAAGGGATGGACTCTGAGAGGCTGTCTGGTGGCGTCTCGACCTCTGATGGACTCTTCCATCTCTCAGGAGACAGCTCACTCTTCCAGCTACTGGAGAAGATCCAAAACAGCATCGTTACTGATGTATAGATCGCAGTCACTAATACGACAAATTTGAAAAAACCTTTCACATTAGAAAATGCAAAATGAAAGCATGATTAAAAGGATAGTTCACCCAAAAATGAAAATACCATCATGATTTACTCTTCTCCATGTTGTTCCAAATCCCCTGCCGTGGCTTTCATTTCTCATCTGCACTTTTGCATATTCAAACTTTCACATAAGATCCAAGGTTCGGAACGACACGAAATAATGACCGATTTTCTTTTTCCAATGAATTATTCCTTTAATGTAGAACATTATCTTGCTTTTATGCTTAAGTGAAGCTGAAGTATGGTACAGGAAGATGAATCAGAATAGTGAATGGCCATGTCGGAGGTGAGTGAGTTACCTGTCAGGGTGGGAGTGTGGCTGCTGCTGTTTCAAACTGCGGTTGTGCTGTTTCTGTTGATCATACAGAGTCGTAATGGAGGGGCCAGGAACACTTAGTGCTCCTGTAATCTGTGAACGAGCCAGCTCAGTCATCTATAGGGAGGGAGGGAGAGAGAGAGAGAGAGAGAGAGAGAGAGAGAGAGAGAGAGAGATAAATACACTTTTAATCCTTCAAGCTGACTTTAAAGAAAGAGCTTGAGGGAGAATACTTTACACTCCGAGAAAATAAGCATGTGATCTTGTTTGTAATCTTGTTGCTTGTTATAAGGGTTTTTCTAGCATACAATTAAATACCCAAGAGTTTGTGTATTTGATATTTAGGACTGAGAATCTTTAGGCATTTTCTCATTTATTTTAACTGAATGAAGATTTAATTACAAAAATTAGTCCAAATAGTGTAAAAAAGACTCAACATACAAGTCATAATAATGTCAACTGTGATCCACCAATAGAAATAAATTAATTGAATTTCTATCCAGTATTATTTATATACTATTAGAGCATTTATTTATATTTAAATTAGCTTTTAGCTTCAGCTGAAATTAATATTTTTGTTCGACTTTTATTAATTTTGTTATGTGCCTGTTTTTTTTAAATGTATTTACTGTTTAGGTTTTAGTTCTGCTTTGATTTCCAGTTAACTTAACATTTCTAACTGTCTAATTTTCAATTGACAAAATACTTTTTAATAGGTTTAGTTTAACAATAACCCTTCAATCTGTTCTGTCCTATTTATGCTTCTTAAAGTGACTCAATCCAGAATTGTGTGTGAAAAAAAAGCTCACCTCTTTAATGTGTTGTGCCGTTTCAGCTGTGTGGCGTGCAGCCTCAGCCTGCTGGTTTATCATTTTGTTTGTGGCCTCATGCAAACCTCCTAACGCCTGCTGTTGAGACTGGAGCAAACTCTCTTGCAGCTCTGCATGGGCCTTGAATACAAACGAGCATCCGTTTATTAAAAATATGCAAATCATTTAACTAAAGCTGCCATTTTTAACTTGGTCTGAATCAGAATTTGATTTCATCATCCTTTCCTCTTAGATCAGGGGTGGCCAACATTGGCTCTGGAGAGTTTTGCATGTTCAAGTGTGTTTGGAGCGAAACTCTGCAGGACTGTGGCTCTCCAGGACCAAAGTTGACCACCCCTGTTGTAGATCTATTTATACATGTAAACTCATTCATTACTGTTTAAAAAAATATATGAAATGAAATGTCCTCAACAAAAGATCCTAAACTATTAACAAAGTGGTGAAAATACCTGTGCAGCTTTCTGTCTGCTTTCTTCCAGTTGCCGTTGTGTTTCGAGGGCTTCTTGCTCTGCCTTCATCCTTAGCAAATACAGTTCACGCTCATGCCTCTGTTGCTGGGACTGCAAGAGACAAAGGTTAAAGGTCACCCTCAAATACATGGCCACATGACCACAGCAGGTAAGATAATTGCTTTAGCAGGTGCATAACTTCACCTTGAGAATCTGAGCGAGCGACACTGTTTCCTGTTGAGCGAGAGACACGCCTCTGACTCGCTCCACATCACCGAGCTGTCGCACTGACTCCTCCACTGCATCCAGGTAACTGAGCTCAGCAGACAGGCGCTGCTGGAGGACCCCAGGAGCAAACTGGAGCTCCGCTGAACCTGGGGACACACAGAAGAGTCAGTAAACCAATTCCTTCCCTGAACTGAAATGCTTCATTATTACAGGAGACTTCTTTAAAATTACAGTTGCTTAAAAATCTTGACAGTCAGTTTACCTGCAGTCCTGTGCTCTGTTCTTCCTGGACTTTGAGTACGGGGTGAGGGGTTGGATTTAGCCCTAGCAGCTGAAGAGGAGGATGAGGAGGAACTGGGCAGAGCTGCATGAGGGGAATCCGACCCCTGGGCAGACCCTCTGATTGGGATACTGTCACCTGGAGACAACCGGGAAGAACCAGAGCTGGCTGGAGAACCAGCAGCAGGAGTTGTACGAGGGCTTCGGGGAGATTTCTTTCCCTCAGAGCCAAAATAACTAATGAAACAAAATAGGCAGATAAAAATAAGTAAGAAAGAAGAAAAAGAAATATTAATAGTAACAGTAGTAGTAGTAGTTGGGGACAGTAAGATTTGAAAGTTTTGAAAAAAAATAAAATAAATTATTATTAAGATTATTGCGATGAAAAAAAAGCAACAATAATAATAACTATTTATTTGATTTTGTATTGATACATTTTTGTTATTCTTATATTTTTGTTTTAATAAACAAACCAACTTCCCATAGATTTAAAAAGATTTTCTAATTATAAATTAATCTAAAAGGTAAACTTTTTCAGCTGAAAATACAGAGGAAAAAAACAACAAAAAAAAAACGATACAAGCCAACAGGTTTAGCTGAATGGTGCAGACCACTCTACTGTGACCACCAAAACTTCCAATACTCCAGTATCTCGTAACAATAAGGTTTTTGTGCGACTATAGCTGGAAATTATGTCCGAGAAGTGCGCCAATGATGGGAGCATCCCTTAAATTTATGTTAATCCAGTTAAAACTCTCTGCTGCTGTATAAACCCATCCAGAGACCACATCTCTGGAAGATACAGCTCTCTGAACACTGAAAACGCAAGTAGGCATGAGGGGAATCTGGCTCACAGGCTTCAACAAATGCCACAGGGAGGCTCGAATGTCACACTAGGGGGAAATATCTCATTGGCAATGAGCCTGACCTGCAGCACAGCTAACCTACTGAACAAAAGAGCCAGTGTGTACGTGCACGTTGCCTCCCGCAGACTGAACACTTATACCTTCTACCTGACATATAGCAGAACTAATATTGACACTGGCTCCTCTGGGTTTTAATAATTATGATAAACAGGAACAGCATGGATACTGCGTTTAAAGATATTTCCGGTCTGTGCTCAAAATGTCCGAGTTCATGTCCGGTGACATGCTGACTAGCAGAACGGCAAAGAAAGATGACTGTACTAGTAAATCAAAATCAAAGTCTTCTCTTTTTAAAACTCCAACTATGCCAACATTAAAAATGGCATGAAATTATATGCAAGAGGTTGCAGATATCAGTGTGAGCTAATGTGTTTACCAGGGCGTACCTATGGATGGAGTGGACTGAGACACCCCCCAGTGTGCTGTCTGTGTCCACGCTCCTGTGAGAGCTGCGACTGGATGCTTTCTCTGAGCCGCTCTTCTTAAAACCCTCAGCAGGGAGATCAGAGACTGCAGAGGACGTGTTTCTTTGTCCCTCCAGCAGGCTCCTTTCTGAAGCTGTAGGAATGTACAGAGAGATAAAATTAGGAATGTAATCATGATACAAAAATGTCAGTGTTCAAAACCAACATCTGTGAAATTGAGTCAGTATTGCTGATACTACAAAAATACTGGCGTTTGAATACCAGTACTTCTAATATATCCCTATAGGAATGTACACAGAGCACAGAAACAGATTTCACACTGTGCTACACTCAAGGTCACATGATGTGGTCCTCTATAATATATCTGACCTCTCTTGCTGCTTGAGCTGGCTGAGTGTGGAGAGGAGAGGGGTGTGAGAGCTGGTGAATGTTGAGATCTCTCCCCAGCTCTGTTACTGTATGCAAATCTGCCACTTAGCACCTCGTCTGGAGGACTGAACCGACCGTGGCCATTACTGTGGAGACAAGGCATAAAGGTTTATCTGTATGTATATGATTCTGCATGGAGCACATGAAATGTGAGGGATGCTATGTTCACAGAGCAACACTGCCCTCTTCAGGCTGAACATTTTGGCTAGAAATTTTGTTTACTTTAGCCTGTTTTCCAATTACAAAAATACGTTGGATATACAAAGCAGTGATCTATTGAGCGCTAAAAAGAATTTTGCTTTACCTGAGCCCATTGGTACTTCTCTTGGATGCTGATTGGCTACTGGCGCGTGAGGAAACAAAGTCTTCCTCATAGACCATTCCATCCAATGAGCTGGGACCAGACAGAGCAGAGCGGAGAGCCGGAGAACTCTTACTGCCCCTTTCTTCAAATGCTACAAAAACAAATATGTTCAATGAAAATCCAAACTTTTAACAAAAGTTTGGGGTCAGCAAAATTTGTATTGTGAAAGAAATTAATAGTTTTATTCAGCAAGGATGCATTAAGTTGATCAAAAGTGACAGTAAAGATATGTAGAATGCTACAAAAGTTTCCTATTTCAAATAAATGCTGTTCATTTGAAGAAAATTCCCACAATATTAAGAAGCACTAATATGTTCAACACGGACAAAGAAAATTGTTTTTTGTGCATCAAATAAGGATATTAGAATGATTTCTGAAGGATAATTTGAAACTGAATACTGGAGTAATGGCAGATGAAAATTCAGCTTTGCGGTCACAACAATAAACTATATTTTTATACATAATTTATTAGATAATTTATATACTGTAATTTTCATCAAATAAATGCAGCTTTTGTGAGCATAAGATAATTACTGACCCCAAACTTTTAAACTTTGTAAGAAATTTTTATAAACAGTGTATGTCTGTTTTATAAAAATGTATTTTACATACATAAAGTGATAGCCTTGTACACATTAGTTAATGAGCTGAATGATAATGTTTCCGGCTAAAAAAATTATAGAATTTTAAACAAAAACAATTTTTTAAACTATACATTACAAAATATTTATATTATTAGATTTTAAAATAGTCTAATATGATTCGTAAACATTTAAATATAGCTTTGACAAAATATGTATATAAAAATCCTTATATGGTCCTGCTTTAGTACACAAAGTTATATAACACAGGTCAAATAGGTTTTTGAAGTTCTCACCTTTACTGTAACTCATGTTTTTTGTAAATATATTGATAACACTGTGTGGGCTCCCCTTGGCCAGTTCTTCCCATGGTCCATTGCTTCCTCCTTGAACCAGACTTTTCACATTAAAGGGCAGGTGTTTCTCTGCCTCTTTCTGAAAGTGTGAAATTGGGTTCAACCTGTCTCCATTCAGATGTGCACTACATCCTGTGGTTCCCAGTCTTGATTTGGGCAGCTCTTGCAGGTCTTCATCAGATATACTGCCCTCACTCAGCAGAGGACCCTCACTGATAGAACCTCCACTGGAGTCTAGCTCAACTTCCTGAACAACAGGCTTTGGAGGAGAAGGGGTCTTGCGTGTGTTTCTAAAAGTAAGGCCAGAAGGCGTAAGTGTTTGTTTGTTCCCAGTCTCCATCCCCTCCCTAAAGCTGTGCAGATTGCCCATGCCTGGAAGGGCCTGATCATAGGTGCTCTGACCCGCAGCAAGCAGTTTTTCAATCCTCTCCACCAGGTCATCGGAATCTGTTGGATTCTCTCTGACTGGCGGACTGACAGGTTTAGCCCAGCGGTCATCGTTAGGGATTAAAAGACCCGTGCCTGCATCCCTGGCACAACCGTAGTTTATTCCGGCACCAGCTAGCTTACGTGCCTCGCTCTCAATACGGCTGGAAAGAGAGGCAGCTGTGGCCTTAAGAGCCTCAATACGGCTTATTTTGCGCCCTGTAGTTGAAGGGAATGATGTATGCGCAGTTCGGGAGTCTCTGTTGGGTAGTGAAGGTTCTGGATCAAGTTCTAACAGCTGAGAGAAGATATGACCAGAAGGGGATGCTAGGGAGCTGCTGACTCTCATAGCAGGACTATGCTGGTCAGATTGGAGCCAGGGTGACCCGGCAAAACCCAAACCATTCCTACGGAAACAATACAAGACAACAGATTATTAAAGTATAATAATGACCAAAAAAAAAAAAAAGACTGCTACACAAAAACATTACTTAATATATAAAAAAAATGTATAGTAAATATTTTAAGTCGAGTCACATGGCATAAATCATGTAATCTCACCAAAATAATTCATTAGTACATTCAGAAGACAGTATTAATCCATTTTAGGAACAACGCAGTGTTCACAAACTCAATACGCAGAAGACGCTGCCAACTACATGCACTTAAAGGTGGCCATGGAGACCGATACAGGCTAGCAACAAACACTTCTCACTGAGCTGAGCTGACGGATTAATCTGTTCTTACAGAACTACTTGAAATAAGAGCATGTCATCTGTGTAAGGGAATACTAATGACTTCCCATTTAGGGAAAGGGGATATTTTGTTAATCTTTTCAGTGCTTAGAACAGATAAATAACAAAAAAAGGAAGCTCTTTGGTGGAAACAACAGCTAACAGAAGCAGGGCTTTTTAGCTGGAAAACTAAACATTACACTTAAGACACAGATGATGTAATGGAATGGAACTCTGTGTGTGTTTTACCTGGAGAAAGGAGGCTGGCATTGCTCCGTAAGGGACAGATCACTGCTGGAGGTGGCACTTTGAGGTCGATCATGTCTTTTGTTTTCTTTATCAGACTCTCCAGATGGCTGGTATACTGGTCTCGGCTGCAGTGTAACAACAAAAACACTTAAAATAGTGGCTGATCATTATGGATTTTGTATAGACACCAGGGTGTCCAATAGTTAACATAATAGTGATATTCAGTATATAATGTAGTTACATAAGATTTTTTTTTTTTTTTAAAGAAGTCCCTTACGCTCACCAAGGCTGCATTTATTTGTTACAAAATACAGTTAAAATAGGAATATTGTGAAATATCATCACAATTTAAATGGAACTGTTTACTATTTTAATACGTTTTAAAATGTAATTTATCCCTGTGATGACAAAGCTGAATTTTCAGTTTACAGTTTTCAGTGTCACACGATCCTATATGATACATTTATTACCACTAATGCTGAAAACAGTTGTGCTGCTTAATATTTTTGTGAAAATTGTGATTTTTTTATTCTTTGATGAATAGAAAGTTAAAAAACAGCTTTTATTTTAAATAGAAATCTTTTGGTAACATTATAAATGTCTTTACTGTCACTTTCAATCTATTTAATGCATCTGTGCTGAATAAGTATTAATTTCATTTATTAAAAAAAAATAAATAAATTACCTATGACAAACTTTTGAAAGGTAGTGTACCTTAAAACTGTGTCAATTTAATACAATTATTATACTTAAAATCAACTTAAAATATTTGTGCATTTTCTATATAACAATATAATAGATGTAATATCTTAAATAATAAGTTCAACAAGATGTTTAACTTCAAAAATGCTGTACAATAAAGATTTACCTGCTGGATCATGTTTGTAACAGCAACACCGTTGATCTCTTCTCTGAGCTGAGTCTGTTCCAGCAAAAGTTTGGTGTATGTTTCCTGGAGCCGCTTCTTTATTGGACCTTCTGGTGCAACTGGGCCCTTGGTGGCCCCTGCTCGTTGTCTCCTGTAAAGCTCTTGTAGGCGTTTATTCTTATTCTCTTCTTCCTCCCTCTGAGCCCTCCTCTCCTCTGCTTGCCGTTTTTTCCTTTCTTCTTGTTTTTGAGCAATATACAGTCGCACCGCTTCTGCGTCATAGTGCCGTTTCTTTGCCACGGGATGCTCAGGAGGATCTGCTCTCTTGGTAGTCTTGGCAGGGCTGGCACTACGAGAAACTCTGGTCGAAGCACGGACTTTGGAGCGGGGCGCTTCTGCCCTCCTGCTGCTGTCTTCCTCCAACTGCAGGTCATCTAGGATGCCACGGATGTCAGCTGAGAGGAGGTCTGTGCTGGGAGATTTTTTTCTATCACCCCCTGTTGATCTGGAGGGTCCAGCTGGCTCTTCTGGAAAAACGTGATTGTGAGGTCTTTCTGCACTGGTAGGCCTTGAACGCCAGCTACGCTCAAGCCGAGGATCAGAGTTGTAACGGGGACCAGGTCCTGCAGGAAAAGATAAAGAGAGGCAAACAGGAGACCAAATTGATATTATTTGACCTATTGTTTTACAAATATTTTAATATGCCAAAAATCTTTTAATAAATATGAAAGTTATTATATAATATTATATATAATATAATTATATATATAATTATATATATAATTAATATAATTATATATAATTCCCACAATGTATGTATTTTGTTTATTAATGTATATAAATAAATATTAATATATTATATTTATAAATAATTCCACATACACAATTTATATATATATATATATATATATATATATATATATATATATATATATATATATATATATATATATATAATAAACATAAGTGGTGCGCAGGTATGGTAGATCAAAATAAAAAATGCGCTGAGTAAATAACTTTATCACCACTCGTTTACACACCGTAATATGTAAATATGTAAATATAAGTGCACTATAAGTGTACCATAAAATAATTGTATTTTTATTTAATACTAATTTTACTAATACTTACTAATACTAATACTAATTTTTTTATTTTAAAATATAATAGTATTATCACATTTTTTATTATTATAACTAAATAAATCACAATAATACTATTACTACTATTATTTTATAGTTATAGTAGTATTATAATTATTTTATAGTTGTAGTACTATTACATTATTTTTATTATAGTTATATTTAATGGGTCACAATATGTGCCGTATGTCCAGTATATATAAGCATCTATTGTCCTCATTTGTAAGTAGCTTTGCATGAAAGCATCTGCCAAATGATTAAAATGTAAAAAAAAAAAAAACAGAGTCAACAAAACGAAACACAAGGTTTTTACGTTGCAGACCCTGGATTTATATGTCTGAACTGGAAAAACATCTTCTTCAGCGATTGCTTGCATATGATGTTTAAATAAATACTGCATTGAGCATTTCCATCTCTGCAGTCCAATAAATCAGTACCGGAGTGGCTGTATAAAGTCTGGGTCCAGCCCTGCGTGTGTGGAGGGCAGCAGGATTGTGGAAGGAATCAGGTCGGCTTGTGCAGTGAGTCAGAAACACCCAGTCGAACCCTATTCATTATGGTCACTGGGCAGCAAAGTCTACCAGTGCGGGGAGGCTGTCTAAATCTTTATTTATTAATAGACCTAAAACTTGGCTACTAGCTTCTGGAACACTAGCGCTTTGCAACAAATGTATTCAATAACGGTTGGCATTAAACTAATTTAAAACACCTCAAGGGCATCATTTGGTTGGGCATTCAAAATATGAGAAGCCACAAATGAGTAGTGTCATTTAAGGCTAAACGAATAGATATTTTAAATATTGTTTGTGGTTTGGCTGAGCTCTAAACAGTCAGCACGGTGACAGGGGTGGAGCCTGGCAGATATCTCATCCTCTCACCTGTTCTCTTCTGTGTCTCTGAGGACTGCGCCCGAGGCTCTCTGTGTAACCGTGGTGGTGGCCCCAGCATCATCTTCACCAGCTTCTGCCCATCTCGCCACGATGACGTGCTGATCGCTATGGAGACAGGTTACGCAGATACCTTGAGACTACAGTTGGTCCATAATTAATTTGTACTTTTTTTTTAAACAAGTGTGATTAAGGCAGAGAAGAAAGTATGACAAAAGTAACTAATAATAACGAGACAGAATAGCTGCACTGAATCACATTCACAGATGTTTAATTAAACCAAACCTCCTGGTAAAAATGATCTTTCTCCAGAGAAAACCCCCCGCTCACATTTAATGATAGCTGGAATTCAAAATTGACTGTATTTAATAAATGATTCTGGTCTTGCTGTGCATGATTCATCTGTGCATGGTATTATAAAAAATAAAAATGTTATCAAGATCAATCTGTAATACATTTCTCACCCTCTAAAATTAATTTACTTTTATGTTGACGTAGTCAACCTCACATGGAAGGGGAAAAATCTTAACCAATATCAATGTCTTTACTTCATGTTTGAATCAATGTCTTTATTTCATGTTTCAAGTGGCAGTCTATGGAGCCATGGAATAAAATAATAATAAAAAAAAAGGAAAAAAATTCTGACTTTATTCTTGCAGATTACCGAGATTATATCTCACAATTCTAATAAGGAAAAATAACTTGTCATTCTCTCTTTTCCCCTCGGCTCAGAATAGGAGTTTATATCCCACACTTCTGGCTTTTTCCCCCTCAGAATTGACAAACTCACTATTTTTGAGTTAAATTGAGTTATAAAGTCAGAATTAGGAGATATAAACTTGCATTTGCAAGAAAAAAAGTCAGAATTGTGAGAAAAAATAAATAAATGTTATGTAAAAATGTTAATAATAATAATAATAGGTTTAAATAATATTTCATGCTGTAACTGTAGGGCTAATACAATACGTCCCCTATGAACAGCATATGTGAATATTATGTAGACCTATTGTTTACATCAAATTTATGCTATAAAAGTAGAGTAATCATAGCAGTTTTCTCCCATAGTATGTCCGTTTAAACGTCTGCATTTAGCTTCAAATGGCGTCTTTGACGACAGTATTCTATAAAAATTATTTGCACTCTGATTTTGACATCAAAAGGCACAAATCTTTTTTTCTCTTATTCCATGGGTTTTACTCGTTTACCTCCACTTGTTACCAGTGTTTTCTGCAACCACTATGCACGCAGCTGCAAGTGACGTAACTGTGATGTCTATTCTGAATTGGTCTATATTATTTCATTTTGAAAAACACCACATTCTATAAGTTTAAAACAATGTAAAAGCTGCCACCATAGAATTGTACCAAATACAGTTTAAAAGCCAGATATAACAGCTGAATTAGGATGACAGCATTTTAAATTCCCTAAAACAGAATTTATAGTTTTGCATAATTTACTGCAATTAATAATTTAAAAAATTATATTTAATAATTATTTATTCAAATAAACAATTGGTAGTAATTATTTTGCCATGAAAATCCAAATGAAATGAAACTGAATTCAATTCAACTTAAATTCAAACGCCTGTACCATTAAAACCAGATTATTCAATAACCCCTTATAAACGTATCAATAGTTTAACTGTTCCACTTGCTCAGCGAGATTCACTTAAAAATGCTGCTGTGGCCTAACAGTAGGTGCCCTAAATGTGAAAACTGACAATTCACGCTAATGTCTGTTTGCAGCAATGTTGAGAATTCAGTGTACTTGAATTGTATTTTGCACTGCACTCCAAAACATTTCAGAATGCATCAGATAAAATCTAGTTTGGGCAGCTAGAAGCATATGCACTCACATGCAAACCAAGAGTATGTTTTACACCTTCTTGGTTGAGTTAAACTAAGCAAGACACCGTGAGAAGTACTAACAGATTTCAGAAAGCTATTTCTGATGTTAGGGGTGCACAGGGTAAACTAGTTGAGAGGTTGAAGGAGTCCGATTTCACTTTTCCGTCCTGTCGTGACTAGACTGACACCTCTCCACCTGTCAGCGAGGCCACAGCGGTTTGAGCTGGGACACATCAAACATTCCTGTGTCACGCTTGCCGCAGTTATCCTGTTTATCTGCATGCTAAACATTCTAGAAATTTCTGTTGGGATAAGAGACTTAGCTTGTGCTTGCAGATGGACATTAACACACACATCTGTTTCCAAGAATGCCTCGCAGAGAACAGGGCACAGTAATGCTGGCAGGTCAAGAGAGTTTCACACAGGGCTGCCAGCATGTGTGTGTGTTCAGTAGAGCATTTGAACATTTTCAGTTCAGATTGTGATCTTCATATTCTAAACTACAATAAAGCACTGTTATAGTGCATTCAGATGCTGAATTTCAATATCATTTGTTTAAATAATCTACCGCTGTTTGCTTGTGACACACAGAGTGTGAAAAAGACAGGTAGTGACAAAGAGAACTCAGACCTTGTTTAGTATTTGAGTCCGGCGCAGAGGAAGATCTGTGTACTTTCCTAACAGGCTTGGATGGTTTTTTCTCTTTCACCCTCTCTCGCTCTGCAGGCCTCTGCTTTGGTTTTGTGCTCTCTGTTGTGAAGGACAGAGAGAGAAGATTAAATTGGTTTACACTGTTTATCACGGTTATCATTAACTGAAAACATTTTAATTGAAATAAAACTGAAATAAAGTATAAACAATAGATAAAAAATTAGAAATGTTACATTGGCAACTAACTGAAAGTTTAATTTGAAGCACTAAAATTACTAACAGGAAATAAAAAGCTAAAACTAAACTAGAACTGAAATAAAAATAAATTAAACCTAAATAGTAATATTTGAATAAAATAAAATTACAAAAGCACAAACTCACAAAAAAAATGTAACAAGTAGAAAAATAAGTGCTAATTCAAAATATAAATAAAAGCTATAATAGTACATAATACTAAAATAACACTGCCGTTCATTACACTACACACTTAACCATGCACATATGTCCACACAACCGCCCACATTTACACATCAATAACTATTCAGGATTCATCAACTTGGCCCGTATAGTAGTAAAACAAGTGCTTCAATGATTCAATGAATATTCACAATATAAAATTAAATAGTGTACATTTTCAAAATTATATAATACACTTTTAATTGCCCTTAAGCAGCCTAAAGACCATCATTAAACTAATTTAACATCTAGTTGGTATAGGCACATTAAGACGGATGATTGATTCATTCTTGTAAATACGTTCAAAGTACCCGTTTCAATCCGTTTAAGTCAATTCAAAACATGGAACAGACAGAGTACAGAAAATGGACATCTAAAACAAAATTAGATTCTTCTGTGAAGCAAGAATCCTCATATAATTATAAAATAACTAAAATGGACTGTTACAAATGTGTACCATATGGCCTCTTTAATGACAGCAACTCAAATCTACTGTAGGCCAACCGGGAATTAAGCTGCATTGTTATGCATATTATAAATGAGCTTGTTCCATAATGCTATTTTAAGGAATGGTTGAACGCACTGATGCAATCCTTATAAATAACCTTGAAGAAAACTCCAAAGAACAGTCTGGGCTGACATGAAAACTGGTAACTACGGCTGTGGCAGTACGCCTGGAAACTCTGAGCCAATTAGGAGCATGTAAGTCATCATCCAAGAGCGGTTTGGATTAAGCATACTTTTTGACCATACTGCAATCCATCACAAACACATGAATTCTGTAAGTTGTTTCATCTGCTTTGAGTGGCAGGTAAAACAGTGTTGTTGTCCTAATTCCTGCTCATTACTCATGCTTCTTGACAGGGCAGTAAAACACATTTGAGCTCCGTCACATCAATGAATAAACATTTTAATTCCATATAAATAAATAAATACATGCCCAACTCACTACACTGTAATTAAGCTGAAATCAAGAGGATGACTCAAATGTAAAACATATTTATAGAATAAGTGATTTTAAGATGACAACCTATGAGCTGTGTATGATCGAGATACTGTAACATTTTTGTGAGTACCTTAATTACACCACTCATGTAGTGTGAATGTGTTGTTTCTTATAGCACAGGCTAAATACTGTGGCTATTCTGTTGATGTATTGCTGTATTTCTTGTAATGTTTACACAAAGATATTACAATAATTTCTACTTTTTTATTATATTACATTACATTACATTGCATATTATAATATTCTGGAAAACTATGTATACCTATAAGCTGTTTTGTCAGGTCTTTGTATATTTCCCTGCTTAAGTTCTGGAAGTCTTGCTCTGCCCACACTTTCCCATCAGATGTGCGAATTTTAGTCTCACTGGTGTTGAAGCCTAGAAAACGAGAAAACACAGAAGTGAGCTCACTCTCATTTGACAACCTCATAAAACATTTATCTGATGCTTTTATCCTAAGTATTTTTGAGTACATCTATTACCGGGGCAGAGCAACCTAAGGTTAAGTGCCTCGCACAAGCTCAACGGTGAAAGCCCTTTCGGGGTTTGAACCCACTACCTTTCAGTTACCATCCCAACACAATGGAGTCACTTTTCCTCTCTGTAGTCGACTTACCTTTGTAAATGGGCGCTGGAGGGGCTGGGGCCACTTTCCGAACTTTAGCAGTTGGTACTGTGGTACTATGCGCTGCCGCCCCAATACTCACAGGTTGCTCCAAGTATCCCAGCAGTTTGTTTCTTTCTTCTGTCTCCTCCAAATGTTCCCTCTGTCTGCGGATTCTCTCTTTCAGCTTTTCCAGCTTTTCATCAGGTTGCCGACGTCGCAGGTTCTCCAGCCGTAGCGAAGCTGTGACTGAACCGGTGATGGATGTCAGAGATGTCTGGGATGTCTCAGCCTGTAAGTGTGTTCTGGGGTTGACCTCTGACCCTAGTGGGGCTTGGTCAGGTTGGTGAATGGCGTTGAGAGCAGACAGGTCATTGAGGTAGCGTACAGATGTGCTGTCTACAGCTGAGGAGCGTGGGCTGTCCAGGTCTGCAGTCTGCATGTCTCGGGTGTCACGCTGATAGACCAGCTGGCTTAGAGCAAAGTCAGCCTGAGGGATGCCCACCTCTGTTGGTAACGAATGGGCTTCTAGTTCAGAGTGGGTCTGGGACACTGGCAGCGGAGATGCTTCCCTATAATGAATAACAAACAAAAAAAAGACATTAAAAAAAAGAGCATAAGAGGATTTCCAAGAAAAAAACCTACAATCATTATTGTTGCAGTTTCTGGTTGCAAATACTTCAGCTTTAACCCATTCATTTCTTTGCAGCTTTTACCTGTATGAAACGAGTGGTTCTCTGAACTCCACAGCACTGGGTTTCCTGGCATTACTGTCCTGGGTGCTGTTCCTCAAGGGACTGCGGGAACTTTTGTCT
>JAFVLL020041213.1:0-10333 GCA_021397915.2 Tor tambroides | reverse complement strand
ATGAAACCCAGCGTCTGGTGATGTCTATGCGTTCCAGACTTCAGGCTGTAATTGACTGCAAAGGATTTGCAACCAAGTATTAAAAAGGGAAAGTTGATTTATGATTATTATTCTGTCCCATTACTTTTGGTCTCTTAACAAGTGGGAGGCACATATGCAAACTGTTGTAATTCCTACACCGTTCACCTGATTTGGATGTAAATACCCTCAAATTAAAGCTGACAGTCTGCAGTTAAAGCACATCTTGTTCGTTTCATTTGAAATCCATTGTGGTGGTGTATAGACCCAAAAATGTTAGAATTGTGTCGATGTCCCAATATTTATGGACCTGACTGTATATATACTTCCCTACAATATATAGTATGCAAAAGCAGTATGTCAGTATTTATAAAACAGCAGATGAAATATGAACTAGTGCATACAACGTGGCTGATGGAGCATGTCAGGACTGCTTTCAAATTAGACGCATACTTGCAGAACATAACGGGTCAAGAAATATATTCTTTATCAGATGCATTGCATACTTTGATAGTGTGTGATTTTGGACATAGCTTTAAAGTTACAGCTGGAAGTAGAGTTATAGATAGGAAGTGAGGGAAAATCATTTGCGACTAGAGAGATCAATATATTGGACAGGCAGATTAATCAACTGTTGTTTGAACATTTTGAGATTTGTTGTTTAATTCATAATGAGGGACAAAACAGTGTACCCTTACTTTTGCTGAATAACTGAAGTGTTACTTTGCCTTGGTATCAGTTCAGAAATATATTGACAGCCATGTGGATGGATGAAAAAGCACTTTTTTTTTAGTATTTTTCAGAATAAATTTCAGATTTCATATTACTTCATATAACGTGTATTTTAAGTAAATATTAGTAAAATAAATAAATACAATATTAACAAACAAACAAATCAATGGTACAGAAATGACAATGTTGCACTTACTGTATAAATGTTTATTTCATTTTTATACCGTTCAATTTTTCAAATGTCTCTCATGCTCACTAAGGCTTCATTTATTTTATTTTAAAAAAATTCAATAAAAATATCTTTTAAAACTGCTTAATATTTGAGGATTTTTTTATTAATAGAAAGTTCAGAAGAACAACATTTATTTTAAATTGAAATCTTTTGTAACAAAAGTCTTTACTGTCAATTTTGATCAATTTAAGGCATTCTTGTTGAAAAAAAAGTATGACTTTAAATTAGTGCGGTCAAACGATTAATCGCGATTAATCGCATCCAAAATAAAAGTTTATGTTTACATAATATATGTATGTGTACTGTGTTTATTTATTATGTATATATAAATACACACACATTCAGTATATGTTTTGAAAATATTTACATCTATATACATTTATATATATATATTATTATATTTTATATTATATACAAATATATTTAATATATAAACAACATTTTTCTTAAATATATGCATACATGTGTTTGTATTTATATATATACATAATAAATATACACAGTACACACTCATATATTATGTAAACAGAAACTTTTATTTTGGATGTGATTAATCGCGATTAATCGTTTGACAGCACTACTTTAAATAAATAACTAAATAGCTAAATATTAACTATGACTTTTGCCTCAATAAACTCCAAATTTGCTAATTATTAATAGTTCAGAAGGTAGTTGTTAAGTTTAGGTATGTTATGTAAATTATGGTCATGCAGAATAAGCTATTATGTAAGTACTAATAAGCTAGTAATATAAGCTAGTATATAAGTACTAATATGCTAGTAATATACATGCTAATAAGCAACTAGTTAATAGTGAGAATTGGTCTCTAAACCGAAGTGTTGCCAAAATATCTTACTGACCTTATTTTACTAATTCGTTTTATATCTGCCATTGAGTCAATACAGTCTATCAGTATTGGACATTGATAAACCACTATTTCACCAAGTTAGATGCGTTTTTGAGACAGTAACCTTTTTTAACAATCCTAGAAATTAGCAGTGTTAAAACTACTTTTTCTCCAAAACCATCTAGGAACGCATTATGCTTGTGGCTGCTTTAAAATGTGAGCTTACTCCCATGTCTCTCTTCTCCTGTTTTCCTCTATCATCTATTTACTTTTCTTTCTCAGACGAACAGATGGTGGGTGTGGTGTGCTGATGAGATGTCATTGCTGATCATTACCCTCTTCACTAACCCTGGCAATCAAACAATAAACACCACTGTGCATTCCTGTGTCTCCAGCACAGGAGGACACACACTCCCTCATCTACCCAAGCTTCAATCAACCCTCACCGGAGAGATGGGGCGAAGCTTGAGGTCCCCAGGGTCTGACGGCACGCTTCTGAGACCACGAGGACCCGAGATTGTGGAGATAGTGTGTGTGTTTATGTTTTTGAGCATGCTACACAAGATCAATCACGCATTCAGACCTGACGGGACGCCATCTGTTGCTCTGCAGAGCAGGGACTGCTTGGCAGGTGAAACGCAGAAAAGGAGCACCATTGTTTCGCCGTAGAAGATTAAAACCCCCCTCAACACACCCATGCACACCATCAAGCAGGACGGAAACAACATAAACCAACCATAAATCATTTCTCTTTTGCATTTGTCATCTAAAGGGCCCCACACCCATGCCAAGTTATTTTTCTCAAATAAGCATAACAAAGCGAGCAAACCTATGATTTATGCTCCTGGTTAGAAATGATTATGAAAGCTCTGTGATCTTGAATAATTGCATGTATTCAAATTCTGTTGTCTCATTAACATGGCCAGATGTTGCGGGATTTTTCCTGCAATGGCTGATGATCATAAAACTGAGAAGACGAGATCAGGCAAATGCTAAATGCTTAATTATAAGAATCTAAGAGTAAAATTCCTCAGCTCTAGCTCATGTTAATGCACTATGAAAGAGAGATTAAAGGTGAACCGTGTAATTTCAGTCCCTCCAATACAAGTCTATGGGATTTTTTCAGATGTTTTATCAAACACCAGGCCAAAATCTTAAGTCTTGCACCTTTAAGTTTAATACTTTAATATGATAATTTTAAGTGTGAGCTTTAGTAAAAGTGATAAGCATTAACTAAAGCTTAGCATTAGTTTTCAAACATCCCAAATACTTCTCTTGTCTCATGATTTTTTTCCCCAAAATTATCAACACATCGTGTTTAATTCATGATTTATTGTAAAATATAGTCCTGAAAAATCCATGACATCAGTCTGAAGTTTTATATATGCTACAGGGCCGTATGAAGGAAATGAAGCACTTACACTTTGAGTCTAGAGATATGTCCGGATGAGTTGTACAGGTAACATGAAGGAAAATCGGTCACGCCAAACCTGGACACCAAACTCGTCTCTGTGTCCAAAACCCTGCGCACAGCTATGTTTTCATATTGCAACAAATCCAGTGTCACCTAAATAAAAATGAAAAACATTAAAAATTCATTATGTTAGAAAAAATGTGACAGAATGCATATCTAAAATGTACAGATTTTGTACAAATAAATCCTTCCCAACAAAAGGTATTTTGTATTTTTTTCAAATAAAGTCTTAGCTAAAAAATGTATATCTTTGAAGCTTGAAAATGTATTGGAAATTGTAAATGCATGGAAAAAAACTATGAATAAATTCATCAGAATCTTTTGTTTTGTGTTCCATGAAAAGAATTCGGGCTTGGAACAACATGGTGAATAAATTACAACATTTTCATTTTTGTGTGAATTATTCCTTTAAATCATCCTTGTGTAAACTGATCTCACCTCTCTCCCCACGTAGGAGTCTTTCCTCTCAAACACAAGAGCGAGGAACTTCACATTGGTAGTCTGAAAGAAGTTGTCTATCTCTGCCTCACTGTCAAGAGAAAACAAAAGATTAGATTCAAATAAGCTGAGATAATGTAATGCAAACCATCAATAATGAGTACATGGTCTGACTGTATAGTTTACTCATATGCTAGGGAGTTTACTAAAAGGAAGTTTTGAGCCTTGAACTAAAACCTACTTTAACTATGATGCATTTTTTTCTGAAATTAATAAAAACACTCCTGTGTAAATTATTTGACATTTCTGTGCTTTCTCTCTTTTTGGCTCTCAGAAGACAAAAAGCTTTTTTTTTTTTTTTTTTTTTTTTTCATTTAGCATTATCATCAGCAAACAGATGATAAAAGATGACATCCAAACCTTTAAGATTTCAAGTGCAAATTAAAATGAAGATATGATTTTAATTAAGTTGACAAGTGTGCAGGACATTGTGTTCTAACCTAGCGGTCTCTAAAGGTGGACAAGCAGGTGGCCACGTCTCACTGTGCATCTCCAACTTATTGATAATGTAGTGCCGAAGGCCTCTCACATCCCTCGAAAATCCTATATGAACATTTAAAAACATGCTTATACATAAACAAAGGAAAGTACATCACAAGTAAACATCAAAGATCTTTATTAAGTGGCTAAGAATTGGATGAAATGGAATAGTTCACCTGAAAATGACAACTTATAGTAGAGGCCAGATTTACTAAACAGGGCAAATCAGCGTTAGACTGCAATCCCATAAAAGAGCCAGTGGGAGTGGAAACTCTTCCAAATGCATATGCTATGAAGTCAATGTCTCCATGCCTTTTCATTACTTTTTTTCACTACTTGTTTTAGTAAATCCTGACAGTAGTTCAGCAAAAGGGGGGTTGTGCTAGTGCAAGCTGTTAGTAAATCTGGTCCTTAAATGTTAAATGACGTTTCGCACACAAATCTATCATATGACTTGTTATCATATGAGTTCTTTGGACTACCTTTATGATACTCTTTTGAGGCTTAACAGCCAAGGTTGTGCTACAAATAATCAAGAGTCATCACCTTGACAGGCTGGGTTTTAAATGTTCTGTCATGCTTTCTTTTAATCAGTCAGTAAAATCTTAACTGTTAGTATTAGTTAACAAGACTTCTGTAGCAAGAGCTCCTTTGTCAGCGTCTTGGCTTTTCTTTTTATTTTGCAATCGCGGCGTAAAAAAGACAAGTTTCTGCAGTCTTGCAATCAACCGATTTAATGAACAATATTCTGAGTTATTTGTCTTGACTACATGTGGAATCTCTTATTTCTCTCCCTCAAACATCTGTGTCCCAATCGATTTTGGCTGGAACTGTTTAAAGCTTTATTTTCTTCACTTCTAATCCCTATTTCCATCTTCCGTTGTAGGAATTCTCAAACCAAACAGAGCAGATACTGTCCCTTCTTTAACAATCAAACTGTTGGAATTTACATAAGATATATAGAATATATGTTTTTAAATTCTGTACATTTTAAAAGCATCATCAAAAATTCTTTAAAATTTCAGAATGTCAAACACATGAGAAAAATCTTTGGTCACACTTTATACTAGGTGGCCTTAACTACTAAGTACTTACATCAAAAAATAAGTACAATGTACTTATTGTGGTCATATTGTGTTGCAAAACACGTTTGCTGCTATTGACGTGGGATATGGGTAAGGTTAGGGACAGGTTTGGTGGTATGGGTAGGTTTAAGGGTCGGTTAAGGTATAAGGGATGGGTCAACAGTTTAATTATAAATGTAATTACAGAAATTAATTACAGATGTATCTACATAATGGTATTTTTAAAAATATAAGTACAATGTAAAAACATGTATGTACACAATAAGTGCATTGTATCAAATGATTAATTTCAATGTAAGTACATAGTAGTTAAGGCCCCCTAATATAAAGTGGGACCTTATCTTTAATTTTCGGGTGAACTATTCTTTTAAGGAAACACTGGAATAAATAAAGACACGTTTTTACCTCTGAACTCCTGGCCCTTGGACTCACTGCTTGAATAAGCAGGGAAGAACTGAGAAAGACAGAGGGAGATCAGTAACGGTGCTACTTGAGCCCTTCACATCAGCTGCATGCCTGCAAAGCCTCACTGACAACTTTACTCAACAGCTCTTCCTCTTACCCCCTTAAAATTCATCAAAGCTGTCGAAGAATTTCACTAGGTCCCTTCATAAGACTTTATTTTACAAGACAAGAACACAAAACTAGACTAACAAAATCCAGATACAAAAACACCCAAACAGAGAAGGAACATCTGGTGATGAGTTTCAGAATGTTTCCCTGAAGGAAACTGATGCCATATAATAATTCAAGGAATGGCAACAGTTAAATGTTTATGTAGAGAAAGGACAAAGAACTGACAGATTCAGTTACATCAGTTCGTCCCTCTGGCTTCAGCATAGCCTGTACCCATAGTGCATGACTGAACAAAGAACAGTTATTCATGAATAAAATGGATTCATCTGTGTGGAGAAAACTCACAAGTCATGCTTTTGTGCTCAGCAGAGGGCCTCATTCATGAAACACAAGCAGAATGAATTTACGTGTAAATCATCTGTCACGGCATCAACAATTTACATAAGAATGGTTTTACGAAAAATACACACAATTTTTTTTCTCCTTATATTTCACGAACAAGGACCAATAAATGCAGTCAACCATTTTTAAAGATGATTTCTTATCTTTATTTCCATTTATGGGCAATTTGACTACACACACAAATTTACAAAATTAACTGTATAATATGATACTTTTTTACTGCTGATGGTAACATAAGGTTATTCGGAAGATAAAATTATATTGCTCAGGTGTTACTTGCATTTTCAGCTGTATAACACAGAAAATTATGAAATATCACTACCGTTCTAAAGTTTGATCATTCATATTTAAATCTCAGACTTGTTATTGCAGAATCTCATCACAAATTGTTGAGATCTCTTCTGAAACTCTGGAGGTGAAATTACTAGGGTTGGTTTCTTAGGAGGAAAAATTTCCATTTAATCACATTGCTTGCTACGACTGAGAAATTAAAAATATTTGAGGGTTTTCTTTCCTACCGGAAAACAAACGTTGAACTATAATTATAAATGATCACAACAGCAACAATAATTGCATGCTCTCTTAAATTGCACACTACCTTCAGAGAGGGATATCCGGTGATGCCGAAATTGGTGCACACTTTTCTGTTGCTCTCATCAGCACAATCAATAGCAGCCACATCAACAGCAGGCTTCCATTCTACAACAGCAACACAACACAGAGTTTATGAAACTGAATCAATGCACAGAATGGAATCGATAGAGTTTTTGCAAATGGATTTCAGTTGCATGTTGCAAAGTTTGTGTTATGACGGTAAGGAGTCTGTGGTTAAAAACATCAAACATCTGTCTGTGCAAATGCAATGTCAACACCATGTCAAAGAGCATCTGGCACAATATGATCAAGCAGGGTTTCTGATCAACACTGAAGATACTGTGTTCTCATCCATAACATATGCTCCATTAACCTTTCACAAAGGGGACTTCCAGGTGTCAAAAGAGTGTGCTTTTGATGAACAGTGATACTGTCAACCTAGATGAGGCAACTCAAAAACCTCAAAGCTAGAGCTACAGAAGAGGAAAAAATATTTGTGCACTTTAAAGTGGTTGTGTCTCAAAACCTAAATGAACTGCCTGGATTTGTAAGTAGCAAAATTAACTCGAAATGCACCAATGATGCCCATAAATGCTGTCCAGGTAGACAGCTCACTATTTCACTAGGCAGTCTCACTTTGTAGACCAAATAAGCTGACATGGTAGGTAACTCACTAAATCACTATTTAGGCTTACTATAGGTAGTTCAGCTGGCAGACCGTTCACTAGTTCATTTGGTGGGCAGCTTGGGTTTTGAGACATTGCTTGCTGTACAAACTAGGCAGCTCACTAGTCGTTGTGTAACCTAGTTAGCAGTCTACCAGCTTTTCTCAATTGGCAGTGTGTTTATAACTATCCATTGACCACTAATAAGACTCATCTGTAGGTAAATAGTTATCTTCACTGCGCTTACTTTAACTTTGATGCAGGTAGGTTTCTGAAAACCGTTTGCACACACAGAACTCAATGTTTTGCGTAAGAGTTAGGATAAAACCCCTCACAAAAATCACTATGGTACCAAAAATCACTTGTAACTAATGTAAAACCGCAATGAATATAAGCTATTTAAAATATCCTTTAAACCTTGTAGACGCTTATTGGCATTGTGTTGATTTATTTTTGACAACAGCTGTGGCAAATATCAGTTACAATACCACAGTGCTAGTGTAATAGCCATAACAGTTATTTCGGAGGAAACAGGTTACCATGGTAAATGATACTGTAACTGAAGTCCAGCTGTTTTGCATAGATGCTGCTGGTCACGAACAGCTACAGTAGCTACAGTGAGACAGTATCTTCACGATGTGGAAACATGGAGCAAACTAACCTTTAATATCTCTGGCGAGGTTTTTCCAGGTGGGTGAGAACGCGACGCAGTGTCCGCACCAGGTCGCGTAAAACTCCACGAGAAGAGCCGCGGTGGAGTTAAAAAGCATGGAGTCCACATTCTCCGGTGATAAAATAATAATCTGATCCGACGCTGTGTACAGCCCGGCTTCGGCGATTAAAGGACTAAGACTTATTAAAGAAATAAAAGCACATAAGAAAGAGTTAAATGGATTTAATTTGTTTTTTGTCGTGTAACAAGACGTGGCACAACAGCTCCGCCGCGCCATCTTCCCTTATTTCAGCTCTAACTAAACTAACTCTATTAGAAAGTGATAGAAAGTTTACTGCGACTGGTCACACGTTCAACTCCCTCCCACTTAACTCTACTCAACTCCCTCTCTACTTTGAACTCTAAATAGCTCACAGCAGAACACATCAATATGGGGTTTTTCCAAACTTCTTAAACTTTTATGTCCCAGTGTTTGTTTTTATTTAAACGAAGAGTTTTAATGTATTTTTTTTTTCTTGTTGTTATATGAAGGTCACATTAAAACTGTCTTGGAAACTTTTACCATGCAATGACGTTCAGTTGGTTTTTACGTTTAATTTGGATAATTTTATCTTGTCCCAAGCCCAATTATATGAATTATGTGTTTAAAACTATAATAGTCCCAACAAAGAATGAGATAAATTCATTTTATAATTTTGAAATGATTTCTATCTGTTTGTACACAAATTAAAATCATCCCTCAGTTGTGGCGTTATTTCCATAGAGAACAAAATTTTCATTTTTTTAAGTTATGAATTATAAAATGTGGAGAAAATAAAATAAACAGAAAATCAAGTGTTGGTTTTATTATTTACAGACTGAACATGGAGGGAGATAGATATAGCCTATCTTGTTGTATAGGGCCTATGTTTATTTATTTTCATTGATACTATGTGGATGCTTAATGTAATATAGATTCCCCCCCCCCCCCCCAATTAATCACATTAAGTAATCACATCTATCACAAGCCTTTGAAATTTTAAACCATATGCTCTAAAGTCCCTGATGGATCCATTTTTTTCATTCCTTTCATCAATATCTTTTTGTTGCCACAAATAATTAAAAAAATAACACTTTTCAGATATATGTTTGTTCCAAACTATGATAGTAATCTCTGGATTTTATTAGATTTATGTAAGCCAGAGTAGGTTTGGTCATTCACAGTACTGACACCTTGATCCATTCGTTCAGAATCACCCTTTACTCAAATATTGACATATTGTGTATATGCCTCTTGTCCAAAGTTTCTGACTGGGCACATTCCACCCAGACGAACTTTAAACATTTTACACAAGGCACATGTCACAATTAGAGTACACTTTGCTGTGCCATTAGTAGAGTCACAAATATTTATTTATTGTGAGAAATGCTGAATGTCTTGAACTAGTATCTAACAAAATTATACATCAAATGTCTGTTTACCCCTCCCCCACACCAGAGGTCTGGACTTCCTTGATTGCATCCAACAACTAAAATCATACAATGTCATTATCATTTTCTCCTTATTTGACTAGATTAGGAAGAGACACTTCCTAATCTAGTCAAATAAACCTAGAACACTACCAATATTGTTAGCTCCTTGATGAATTGCTTTTCTCTTTTTAGATAAAAGCAGCTGCTTAAGGCATAAATGTTAATGTTATTTGATATGCAATTCACTATTAACAAAGCGTAACAACCAAAAACTTAGTATTTAATGTCGTTCTGCCTCAGTTTTATTGATAAAATGTCTATTTTGGTGTTTAATTTAATGTTTCATGCTAGAAAATGACAATAAAACTGGGGTTTAATAATAAAACTGCGTGACTAACCTTTGAGAGGTTAGTCATGCAAAAAATCAAATCCAGCATCCCCAACACACTCGATCCGCTCCAGTTTGCATACCGTCCGAACCGCTCTACGGACGACGCAATTACCTCCACCCTCCACTTGGCTCTTACCCACCTAGAAAATAAAGACTCCTACGTTAGAATGCTGTTCATTGACTTCAGCTCGGCATTCAACACAATAATTCCACA
>JAFVLL020041212.1:0-12391 GCA_021397915.2 Tor tambroides | reverse complement strand
TTATAATTATATATATATAATTATAAATAAAGCTGATTTAAAATATTGAAAAAAAATCTAGAATGGAATGTATATCTATCTAAATCTATACATAACCTATACAAAATGTTAAAAAATATAAATAAATAAATAAATAAATCTGATTTAAAATGCTGGGGGGAAAAAATCTGTGGTCAACAAATTGTGTCTAGTTACAACATCTAAAAAATACACTTTCCTTTGTACACTACTGGTCAACAGTTTGGAAACATTAAGGTTTTTTAATGTCTTTGAAAGAAGTTTCTTCTCGCCAAAGCTGCATTTATTTGATTAAAAAACAAAAATACTGTAAAAACAGTAAAATTGTAAAAATTATTACAGTTTAAAATAGCTGTTTTCTATGTTAATATATTGTAAACTGTAATTTATTTCTGTGATGCGCAGCTGTATTTTCAGCATCATTACTCCAGTCTTCAGTGTCACATGATCCTTCAGAAATCATTCTAATATACTGATTTGCTTTTTTAAATTGTAATATTTCACAATATTACTTTTTACTGTATTTTTGATCAAATAAATGCAGCTTTAGTGAGCAGAGAAAACTATAAAAAAAGAAATCTTAATTATTAAAAACGTGTGACCAGTCGTGTACATTCATATAAACTCTAATGTAACTAAATCAGCTTATTTGTAGTTGTTCACTGTCAACTATCAAAAATTTGATCTTTATCTATATTATTAGACATATTTGATTTCGACAGTTAAGCACACTTTCACTTACAAAAGTTATTCATTATTACCACAATGTGTCCATATTTTTCTTTTTTTATTATTATTATTTTGCAATTCTCATTATTCTCAAGTGTAATTCTCATTAGATTTTTTAAAATTAAAATTTAAAAATGAAATTATTTATTTATTTTGGAACTAACCAAGTAAGAAATTAAATAACTTCTTCCACTCTACAAATCAATGCTCTAACTGCGGAAATGAAAGTTGTAATTATATTTTTTGGTTGAAAAATTGGAAAAATGCAGCAATGCACCGGTGATGACAATAAGCAGGGTCTTAAATATTGTGACACTAACCCCATCAAACACAACAGTGGCCAAAACTGATGATTGGAGGGTTTTTTTTAATGACCCCACATTTCACTTAAACCATCAAAATATAAGAGAAAAAAACACTGGCCAGTGGTGCCAACTGCTTTCAACTGAAAGTAGCTCAAACAGTTGCTAGATTACATCATAATGGTAAGTTCACTGATCTATATGAACATGAATAAAGATCAGTGGAAGAGGCTTGGAGGAAGTCACTAAATCTATAATGACAAAACCACTAAATTGGTAACACTGTCACATTGACTACAACATATTCAGTTATTAATATTTCGTTGGTCCTCTCTTGTGTTTGCATGTGTTCATAACTTCTTTGCATGACAGCATGGCCAAAAATTATGACCGGGCAATTTGGCATGTTTCATTGCATTATTATCACAAATAAAACAATTGACTCTAAGCAACTATGCAGTATGCTTACAAAATCTTCGACACTTTTTTTATTTATTTTTTATTTAAGGGTAAAGATGTCAAATTTCCTAGCCCGGACATCACTTTTGGCCACTACTATAAGGCAGTTTATTGACTTTCCAACTGACCACCAAACCATACTGCAAAAACAAGCCACTTTTATGAGGATTGTGGGCTTTCCTGGAGTTACCAATAGAAAACAAAGCATCAGTAATAATTTGTGGTCATTTTGCACCATGCAAAGCATTTTTTTAAAAATGCATTTAAATATTAAAATATTTCAGTGTCTTAATTAAATGATTTTATTGTAGTTACATTAAATGATTGGTGTTGTGCTGCTGTGGCTTCACATGAGCAGGCTCACTATTGGCTGATTCAGAGGTCGAGGTTGGCTATTTTGTGTTGACATCATTTGTAGTCCTTAGTTCACAACACTTAAGTGTCACCTCAGCCAACACTTAAGACTTTACCGAAAGTTGCTTTTAGCTTCTTTATAAAAGTCTCCTACTCTTAGAAAAGCACTACTTTTTACTAAGAATTTTTTTGACACTTAAGTCAAAGCTTAAGACTACTCTTTAAAGCTTTTCTGAGAAGTTTTATACATACAGGCCCAGGTTTCAGTTTAATGACAGCTGAACACTGCCATCTAGCAGCACAGAGAGACATTAACATCTGTGTGGAAACATTATATGATTCTTAGTGAATGCACATTCATGTATTCAGAGATATATATATATATATATATTCATATGCAAATATGCACAAGCTGCTGATCTGATGAACATGATGTGCTGCTGTTCCCTGCATTTAAAACACCAGCCCTTTAAATTCAAATCCTTCATGAATAATGAATGAAATGTGACTTACTGCTCTGGTCTCATAAAGCACCAGCTTCTGAACTCCTCGAATCACAGCGGCGTTCACAGACATGATGACGCTTCAGTCCATCAATCAGCTAAACATACAGATGAGACACAACCGATGAACCCAACACATGCCGACTGTCACTTTCATATGACAACACTTCTCTATTATAGCTACAATTCAACAGATTAAGATTAACCATTGCAGAATCAGAAAAAATGTTCATACGCTCTTAAAAATAAAGGTGCTTCACGATGCAATAGAAGAACCTTTTTGTCTAAATGGTTTCATAAAGAACCTTTAACACCTGAAGAACCTTTCTGTTTCACGAAAGCCTCTTTGTGGTGAAAGAAGGTTATAAAAAGGTAAGAAAGAGATGGTTCTTTAAAGAACCTTTGACTCAATGGTTCTTCTATGGCATCGCTTGAAGCACCTTTTTAAGCACCTTTATTTTTAAGAGTGTAACTTCATAAAAAATGCCTTGAATAAGCTATTCCACATAACAGACATTACATAAATTGTTTAAAAATTTTACTTTTACTTAGTTTTTATTTAGTTTGCTTTTTAGAAGATATTTAAATAGTTTCCCACAAAAAAAAAAAAAAAATTAAAATAGAGATCAGTTTACACTGATTATCTTTGTAAGGTGTATGTAAACAACTAAGTACCTAACAAACAAAACATATAATTGCATAAAATATAATAATATTATTCATAAACCAACGGTAATTCTGATTATAATCATTTCATTTCTTTTAACTTAAAGATATTCCAAGCAAAAAGTAAAAATAAAGTGAACTACTTTAAAAAAGAAAAAGAAAAAAATAATAATAATATGTGCATATTATTATATTAGTATTAATTGCCCCCCCCAAAAAAAATAAAATAATAATAATAATAAAAATAAGATCAGTTTACACTGATTAACCTTGTGAGGTGTATGTAAACAACTAAGTACTTAACAAACAAAACATATAATTGCATAAAATATAATAATATTATTCATAAACCATCAGTAATTAGCCTACTTTGGTAATAATTTCATTTCTTTAAAATCAAAATCTCCGAGATATTTAAAAAAATAAATAAATAAAATAAAGTCAACTTCTTTGAACAAATGAAATCAGGTTGGTTCGTCATAAATGCATCTGTAGCCTACTTATAAATATAGATATAAATGATAAACCAGAAATAATCTAATTATCTAATATTGCTGAAGAAACATTTAATGTTTATAACAAATGACAGACTGAGGAAGATGTTGGTGTTTATCTTATATGGACTGTTCACGGCCTTCGCGTTTTACAAATAAGACGGTTTCTAAATGACATTGAAGATATTTGACAGAATTCGAGCAAGAACCAAATAAATAACACTTACAATCAGCAGACGCCTGCATGAGTGTCGAAATGATGAGAACGCTACACTGTATCATGTGTATGCAGTTCAGCTGAGACGGAACCTCCGCTAGGACAAAAAAGCGATTTGAAAAAAAAAAACACCTGTTGCCGCAGTGAAGTATGAAAAACAGTCACAGATGTTTTTTGTCGACGTGTATATTTGCCGTTGTGTTAGACAGATATTTTATAACTTGTATCTAATTATATATTAATTGATGTTGTATTAATATATTGATATATTAATTGATATATTAATGAACAGTGTTGGGGTAACGCATTACAAGTAACGCGAGTTACGTAATCGGATTACTTTTTTCAAGTAACTAGTAAAGTAACGCATTCGCCAGTTACTTTTTTTTTCCTATTTATTGATTGACAGCTCTCCTGTTGACATGTTGAGAGAAATCCCGAGTAAGATGTTACTGTAGTTCTAGAATAAATGTGAACATGCATTAATTCATCTCACTCGCAAAGAAAACAGATTCAGTGTTCCTCAAAATGAATAAAAACAGTGAAATGCAACTCAGAATATAATGCAAACCTGCAATAATTAAATGTTAACACAAATATCCTTTATGTACTTAATCCCATTTGCTGCTGACCTTCGATGATCCAATTCAACCATACTAATAAGCAAAAATTACTCTAGATAAACATTTGTGCTTCTTTTTTATTGCTGAAGTGTGTTGAACTTTCTTCTTCTGCGTTCTGCTGTACAGATGTGAATTTACTTTCACTTCAGCCTGAGGCTAATTCATTTCACTTTTGGTGTGAAAATGCTCATATGTTTGCTAAAAATAGAATATTTTTAATATATATATATATATATATATATATATATATATTAAAAACAAACAAGCAAGCCCTTCCCAGATTTAAAAAGTAATGCAAAAGTAATGTAACGCATTACTTTCCATAAAAAGTAACTAAGAAACCTAATTAGTAATTAGTTTAGTAACACAATATTGTAATGCATTACCTTTAAAAGTATAAAGTACATTAAGTACATTACAAAAGTACATTACTTTCAAGTAATGTAATGCATTACTTTCCATAAAAAGTAACTAAGAAACGTAATTAGTAATTAGTTTAGTAGCACAATATTGTAATGCATTACTTTTAAAAGTAACTTTCCCCAACACTGTTAATGAATCTTCCTCAGAAGCAACAAAAACTCACTTCAATGTCTGACTTATATTATAATCACGTCTATAAGCTTTTTGTGAAAGTAATGTGGAGTAAGGAGAGAACTATAGTTTCCAAAATCGGACATCATTGTAATGATTTTCTAGGGAGTAGAATTGATTAGAGACGCTATGACGTGTCTACCAATATCCAGCTACTACTAAACTAGTTGACATAGACAGACAGTACTTAAAAATACCATGGTGTATGCATTTTGTTATGGTACTAAACGATTACAGTATATGGCAGTATAGGCACATACACAGTGTTGCCAATTAATTTTCAGGGGAAGTTGCTAAAGGAAGGTTGATTTGTTGCGAAAAGTTGCTAAATGAGGCTGTGATGTCATTGCACGATGACGTAATAACGTAAGCATGATGCAAAATTGTGTCATTACATCAAACTTCAGCAAAAATTTTATATGTTTATTTAAATTTGTTCATAAATAATATAAATGCATAATATAATATTAAATAAATGACTGTATTTAAATACAACATTGAATTATTGAACACTTACACATTTTTGAATGCTTACAATTTAAGTTTTTTTTAAATTAGCTAATAAACTAGTAAAACTACACATTCTGAACAGTTAATAGTTTTAATCAGTGTATTAGTAGTCAGTGTGCTACACTCTAAGAAAAGTCTGTAAAATTAGGGCACAATCTACTATGCTAGGCTAATATGAAGGAATTTTCTGTTGATTTTAACACTGGTTTTTTTACCTGCATTTTATATTACGCATTGCATTTTGTGTTTTTGGGTTATAATGAATAATGGATAATGCCCTGGAAAAATTACTAGTACCTTTTCCATTTTTCTAGATAATTTTCTTACAGTGTACTAACTGATCAACAATCGCAGTTACAAGCTACTAACAAGGTGTAGGACTATAAATGAACAACTATTAAATTATTTGATTATTATTATTATTAAATTGAACAATTGCAAATAGCAGCTAACTTAATTCATGTGATGTGTGTACTGCTAGGCATCTTTGGTTTCCTCTTTTTGTGTAATTAAGATGGAAAATGTGTGGCCTTTTATCAAAAGTTGCCAAATAAATGATAAAAAATAGCTAAATTTGTTGCTAGGTGCTTTTGGAAGAAAAAGTTGCTAGGGTAGTCTGAAAAGTTGCTAAATTTAGCAACAAAATTGCTAAGTTGGCAACACTGCACATACGAGCTATTTCAAAAATAGGATGGTGCATGTGTAAATAAATGGTGTGTGATATATGATGTCCTTTCTCTGTGTCGTTATTTTCATAGTTGTGGTGTGAACTTAGTTATTTTCTTAAAGTTAGACTGATTTTTACACTTTATGGTTATTGTTATTGTTGTGAACTTTGTTCTTTATGAACTCAGCTGTCAGCAGTAACTGTAGAGATGCAGTGCTCTTCAGTTCCTGTAGATGTTGCTGTGTGTTAACATTTGTGTTTTACTGCGGTTCAGCTCAGTTTGGACCCTGAAAGGCACATTTTCCTCAATATTCAGTGGCTTGTTTTTGTCTATGACAAGTTTGTAAAGTACAATAAATCAGTTTTGTAGTCTGTTATACTATTTTCTGTACAACAGAGTATCCTGTCTCTTTAGAGGTGGACAGTAGTGAAGTATTTATACTTTACTCAAGTCAATTTAAAAAGCATCTGTGTGTTTTTCTTTGGAAAAACTTTTACTTCACTACATTCCAAAGCATAAAGTCATACTTTAAATAAAAATAAAAGTATGATATTATGCTTTGGAAAAATAAAAGTTGTTTTAATACTCAAGAACATTAAAAATGTAGTACTTTCTTGTACTCAAGTAAAACTTTGAATTACTTTTACTTGAGTAAATATAAGAAATGACTAGATTTCTAATGTAATTAAGTATTAAATGATATTTAATATGAAACTTAGTGCAGTAAAAAGTTCAATATTATGCTTTGGAATGTTGTGAAGTAAAAGTTTTCTAAAGAAAAACACTCTGATAGAGTATAGACACTTGAAAAGTGTACTTTTAAAGCAGAGTAAAACTACTTTACTACTGTCTGCCACTGTGTCTATTAATATCTTGTTGAATTTTAAAGTTTAGTTCATTTTAATACTGGCTATGGCATATTATTTATTTACTTTTGTTTATTTATTTATTTTTTCTTTATTTTCACTTGTTTGTGGAACTCATTTAAATAGTTATTTAGTATTATTTTGGCAGAAAAGGTTTTACAATTTTTATCATATGTTAATGTAAAAAATCTTGTGTAATATAACCTGTGTTTGTTTGTTTGCTGGTTTTTATTGTATTTGTTATACTTGTATTTTTGAATTGTTTCTGCCATGAAAATAGCCTAAGATGCTGACATGGCATTAAATTAAAATATACTACTACTACTCACTTAATTGTTTGTGAGTATATGCCAATACAGCAACAAAAAAAGGAGACAGACATAATGTGATACGCATGTTTGCTTTTTGATGCATTTTGGAAAATTACATAAAAAATAAAAAATATAGAGAGATAGCAATACATTCAAACTGAGGGAATGACTGAATGAATGAGAAAATGAGATACACGTTCAAAAAAATGTTGTCCCTCAGAGAGTCATCTAACATGGACAGGCCCTGGATGCACTGGAGGTTTAACTAGTTCCTCTCTGCTGTATCCTGGCTGTTATTTTGACAGTATTATCACTGAAGGAGAGATAAGTTGTCTTGGGAATCGACGTGGCGCCGCTGTGTCCCTCCCTCGGTCAGACAGGCATCCCGGGGTTTGTGTTGGCGGCACCCCAGGGTTCTGGGAAGCGTCTGAAAGCCCCAAAACTTGAGCGCACCCACGCTAGGGTCCCTCTGTAGCATCGCTTTTCAGAATCACTCTTTGTGTTTCCATTTCCTTGTCTAACTTTCTTCCGAATCCTACAGTTTTCTTGTGCTAAACAAACACATTCTGTCATCCTCAAACATCCTGAAAGATTTTAGATTGACTCCAGATCCGAGATTTTTGTCACCAGTGGAAATGTTTATTGCTCAGACGTTGTTCTTCAAAACTCATGGTACTTAAAGGAAGATTTACTGTAGATGAGTTTGTTTCTTCATCAGATTTAGAGAAATGCAGCATTGCATCAGTGTCTCAGCAATGGATGCTCTGCAGTGAATGGGTGCCGTCAGAATGAGAGTCCAAACAGCTGATAAAAACATCACAACAATCCACACCACTCCAGTCCATCAGTTAACATCTGGAGAAGACAAAAGCTGAAACAAATCCATCATTATGACATTTTTAACTAAAATATGAGTCCATAATCCATAATAACGCTTCCTCCAGTGAAAAGTCCATCTCCTGTTGTCTCTCACATCAAAATCCAGCCACATATTTGTTTAGAGCTGTTTTGTCTTGTAAACGCTGCTTGATCTGTGCAGATTTCTCTCCTGATTCAGACCAGAACACTTTTTCACTGGAGGAAGCGTTATTATGGATTATGGACTCGTATTTTAGTTAAAAATGTCTTAATGATGGATTTGTTTCAGCTTTTGACTTCTCCAGATGTTAACTGATGGACTGGAGTGGTGTGGATTATTGTGATGTTTTTATCAGCTGTTTGGACTCTCATTCTGACGGCACCCATTCACTGCAGAGCATCCATTGCTGAGACACTGATGCAATGACACATTTCTCAAAACCTGATGAAGAAACAAACTCATCTACATCTTTGATGGTGCAAATTTAAATTTTTGTTTGAACTGTTCTCAATTAGTTTTCATTAGCAATAAATAAATGTAGAGCAGCTCAGATCATTTTATCTTAGAAGAACTTGATGAGAAGTTTATACTGAGATCTCTGACTCGGTATCCTGAGTGAATCTGAGCACAGTTCAAGTCTTAGCAAATGACTTTTTCTGAGATCTTGATGTGCATCTCTGCATGAGATACAAGGGTTTTGCTCGTCACCTTGAGACGGTTTTGATAAAAGTCCATATGCGAGCGTCAGCAAGGCACAGCTTTGTCTAGAATCACAGATAATCTCAAGTACATGACGGCCACAAAATACAAACACCTGCAGGAGATGTGATCCTGCTCAATGAGATGAAAATAACAAAGAGATTCATGCTATAGTACTAACTAATAGATATATAATCATAATTTAGCCAGTTGACTGATTACATTAAGAATTGCACACATTTTTTGTATTATGAGTTTTTTTTAAATGCTATGTTTAAGTATGGAAATGAGGCTTTATCTAATTAAATATCCACTAATTTGCATACACTTCCAGAAGATAAATCTGAACACTGGATACAGCCAGGTTTAAAATTCTTGTTTGACTTTGATGACATATAAGAGGTAAAGGTTTTTACAGAGGGAAATTTGGATTTCTCTTTTTATCCCTCCATAAATCACTAAATACTGTCAACAGTCAAAAATATTTTTAGGAATAAACTGTTGTATAATTTCAGGCATATGATATATCAACAAACCCTTCAGCAAAAACTTTCTGAATACAGATAGGAATAAAACTCGAACGTTTGGTGCATGTAAATACTGCTGAAGTGGATAAAAAAATCAATTTGAGAAACCGGTTTTTAAAGATATGCATTGTAATTGAAATCTGCAGATGCAAATACATAAAGTGCAATAATAAAATCATGTAAATTATATATAAACAAACCCCTCAGTAAAACCCTTCAGAATATAGATAGGAATAAAACTGTAAAATTTGGTGAATATAAGTGATGCTGAAGTGAAGGAAAAAACTCATTTTGAGAAAATGGCCTTTAAAGATACTATAATTCAAATCTGTATAAGCAAGTAGATAAAGTGCAAGAATAAATGAATGATATATGAACAAACCTCTCAGTAAAAACCTTCAGCATATAGATAGGAATAAAACTGTAAAATTTGGTGAATATAAGTGATGCTGAAGTGGAGGGAAAAACTCATTTTGAGAAAATGATCTTTAAAGATACTATAATTCAAATCTGTAGAAGCAAGTAGATAAAGTGCAAGAATAAAATCATGTAAATGATATATAAACAAACCCCTCAGTAAAACCCTTCAGAATATAGATAGAAATAAAACTATAAAATTTAGTGTATGCAAGT
The DNA here is from genome assembly GCA_021397915.2 of Tor tambroides. NCBI lineage: Eukaryota > Metazoa > Chordata > Actinopteri > Cypriniformes > Cyprinidae > Tor > Tor tambroides. Next base: position 2,359 of record JAFVLL020041212.1, on the reverse strand, counting down.
GCTGCTAAAGTGGAGAAACAAACTCATTTTGAGAAAATGGCCTTTAAAGTTACTATAATTCAAATCTGTAGAAGCAAGTAGATAAAGTGCAAGAATAAAATCATGTAAATGATATATAAACAAACCCCTCAGTAAAAACCTTCAGAATATAGATAGGAATACAACTGTAAGTTTTGGTGTATGAAAGTACTGCTGAAGTGGAGGAAAAACCTTTTAAAGATATGTATTCAAATGGCAATCTACAGACGCAAATAGATAAAGAGCAATAAAACAAACTTTTAAATGTTTATTTTGGATGTTCTCATTCTACTACCTCTTTGCCTGAAGTGTCTAGTCTTGAAGAGATAGGAAGAGGACACAAAAGATGAAGACGGTGTGAGAAGTTGATAAAGAAAATACAGAGTCTGTTCTAAACTTGGTTTGTAACCAGAAGTGCAGCAGATCTTGTGACACAAGACAAAAGAGGAGAAAACTGGGAGATAGTCGGGTGTCTTGGGTTTAGGGTGCCGATCTCCTCTGGTGGTCTGACCGTTTGCTGTCTGATATGTGACGTCTTAAAGAGACGGAGACACCAAGAAGTCAGAGACCCCCAAACTCCATCTGACCACTTAAAAAAGAGAGATGTTGATAAATGACTAGAATAAAATGATTTAATTTGATTTCAAATTTGAAGTGCTTTTGTTTTATGTACTGCTGATTATTTCATGATAAAGAAAGAAGGATATTCAGTCCAGACCTGTAGTTTTACGTAAGCTTAATAGCGCTACTGGCTGAGACTCCTTCTTCTATCTGGACGCTGAGGTCAGATGTGTCCTTCAGTCAGCACAACAGCATGATAACACACAGAACTCACACCAACACAATGAGACGTTCCCTGTCTTTCTGTCTTAGTCAGAATGAAATACTAGTATTGTGTTTACTGCATACTGCACAGTATTACTGCATTCTGCCTGATGCTTTAAACAAATAGTTGCATGAATACAGTATGCAACATTAAACAGTAGTATGCCACATTGTTACAAGTATTTTTATTTTTTATTTTTAGCTAATTTTAAGTAAAGATTTATTTGTATACAGTAGCACAACAGCACTTTACATAAAAATGCTGTGCATAAATGTTTACCTACATGCATTAAAGCAATTGCAAGAAAATAAAATCAATAGTAATAATGGATAAAGGAGAAATCAAGAACAGTAAGCAAGTAAAAAAGTAAAAAATTAAATGTTTTAAGGGAAAATTTATGTAAATATGTTGAAATTTTTGGCAGCCTGGCTGAATAATGCCATTCATGACATTAGAAATGAATGTCAGTTTGTGTGCATTGCATTGTGGGATACAGTTTACTGCTCATTAGCACATGTAGGTCATCTGTGTGTTTTGTACATGCAGTACATTTGCATACTACATGCTCAGTACGCATATTGCATGACTAGTAGGAGTAGGGCAATACTATAGCATTAAGAGTGCTGTGATGTAATGCTAAAATGAACAATCACTCAGGCTTTCCATCATTAAAAAATAATAATAATTTAATAACTTAAATAATTGTGCTTCTGTTTTAAACAAGCTCTGATTTGTACTTGCAAGTGACGTAACATTGCTTTGGTAAAGTATTTTCTTGTCAAATTTATGTAAATGTACATTTTTATGTTTGTAAACTTTTCATGCAAAAACATTGTTAATTCTACTTTAATTTAATTATTAACAAAAATATCAACTTGTATGATTTTGTTGATACATTTTAGCTTTCTCTTTTTATAACTTCATAAATCAGAAAATACCGTCAACAGCCAGAAAGAAAATACATTTTCAGCTGTTTTAGGAATAAAATGTTATATAAAATTATGGAAATGATATACAAACAAACCCCCTTAGTAAAAGCCTTCAAAATATGGATATGGTGTAAGGGCTGCTGAAGTTGAAAAACAAACTCAGCTTTTAAAGATATATATTAAAAATTAAAACACCTGCAATCCAGATCAGCGAAGACGAGGTGCGCCAGGTCTTCCGGAAGCAGAAAAGGAAAAAAGCACCAGGCCCAGACGGTGTCACACCAGCCTGTCTGAAATCCTGTGCTGACCAGCTGGCCCCCATCTTCACAAAGATCTTCAACAGATCACTGGAACTGTGCGAAGTCCCTTCATGCTTCAAACGCTCCACCATCATCCCCATCCCAAAGAAATCCAAAATTACAGGACTAAATGACTACAGGCCTGTGGCTCTGACATCTGTGGTCATGAAGTCATTTGAAAAACTGGTGCTGGCCCACCTGAAGGACATCACTGGACCCTCGATGGATCCTCTTCAGTTTGCCTACAGAGCAAACAGGTCTGTGGATGATGCAGTCAACATGGGACT
>JAFVLL020041210.1:0-19659 GCA_021397915.2 Tor tambroides | reverse complement strand
ACAAGTAAATGTGAGCACAGTGCACTTATACTAGAAAATATGCACTATTTTTCATTAATTTTAAAAGTACAAATGAAAATGAAACCATTTAAATGCATAAAACAACTCATTTTACATTCTGGCATTTATGTGCTGTAGTCTTCCGGCCTTTTTCACATTCTTATCACTAACTGCATGTCTCATCCATGAGTAGCCCTATGTAATGTTAGAGAACAAGTTTTGGGGGTTTTTGAGAACCAGAACCAAACTGACAGAGCAATAAAGCTATAGTGAGCCCCTTTATTAAAATACCTGGAGGTGAGGAATAATACAGAAATCGTCATATTCACTCAGTATTACTTGATATAATAATTCACAAATGTCTCAATTACAATTAAGTAGACATTGATTGTATTCAGCTGTGTTTTAGACACTAAAATAGTCTAGTACCTTATAGTCAACCGCATTTTTATATTGAAATAATGAAGATTTCTGTGCCACCCCAGGCTGGTTGCTGGCCCCTCCCTGGCCACCCCTATGAAAACATCCTGGCTCTGCCACTGGCTACATGTAGAGCAAGTGCTCTCAAATAGAAATTTAAATACTTACAAATATGGTTTTGAAGTACAGTGGTGTTATAATGCACAGTCCCAATACACTTGCTGCTAGGCTGAAGTTTCTTGTAGGGTTTTTATTCTTTCAAAAGTCTAATGTTAATGTTAATACCAGAAAAGCCACACTGTAAGAAAATATTTACTAGTGAAACTCTGTGCTTCCCAAACATGTTCCTGGAGAAAAATATATGTCTAAGAACAATTAAAGATGCGTAGCATAGAAAAGGTGAGCAATTAAAACACTGGACTGAGATTTGTGAGATAAAATTGCAGAATCCTGAAGCAATAATGATTGGGGTCTTTGGTGTGCTCATCTTTTAACAGAACAGAATGAGAAAGCTGTATATTGTGCTTTTCTATACATCTGTGTGAAATTGGTCCAGAGAAATCTGAGTGAATATGGCCCGTGAAGGATGCCCTAGAGGGTATATCTTGAATTCAGAGATGAAATTGATGCCATGGCCTATGTATAAAGGAGTTTATAGAGGTTTCTGAGAATATAGGAATACACAGCTACTCTGACTGTGAAGAAAGAGTGCTAACTTGCTTTAGAGTGACTGATGATGACTTTGACACCATGGTGCTATGACTTTCTATGTCCTTCAGTAAAAACACTGACAGTTTTTACCGGTTTGCACTTCACTGAACACTGGTCACAACATCAGATGCTGCCTGTCATTTGCAATTTATAACATTGTAAGATTGTCTGTACTGTGTATTATGTTCTGATAGCAATTAAACTGACTTTTTAGATTTTTCTTTGGGTCAAGGTTTTTTTTTTTTAAGTTTAAGCATTTGTATCAGTTTTGCTTTCCTTGAAAAAATGTAACAGGTTTTACTGCCACAACTCCGGGATTCAAACCAGTGTCAACCATGAGAGGTGGGCACGCTAACAAGACAACATCTTCTAGCATCAGTCATGAGTGTGCCTCACTCAGGATAGTGAGGTTTACCTGCACAGCTCCTCCTAGCTTGGCTCCAATATACTTACCTTCCTAAGCTTCACTCCCATCTGGGTCATGGCACTAATGTAACTGGTCCTACTTGCCCCAGGCAGGATTCAATCGGCAGGCGAGGTGGGTGATCTAACTAGGGTGCCAAAATCCAGTCGATAATGTGCCTCTTGAGGGCAGGGGAGTGAGGTTTACCTGCACAGCCCCTCCTAGCTGGACTCCGTTATACTCACCCCATAAACCTCCCTCCCGACCGGGTCATGGCACCAACGTGAGTGGTCCTACTCACTCTGTGTGGGATTCAAACCAGCGTCAATTGGCATGGGAGGAGGGCGCACTAACTAGGGTGCCAAAGTCCAGTTACTAATGCACCTCTTGAGGGCAGGGGACTGAGCTTTACCTGCACAACTACTCCTAGCTGGACTCTGTTATAATCACCCCCCCTCCCCCCAAAACCTCAGTCCAATGGCACCAACGTAACTGGTCCTACTCGTTCTAGGTGGGATTCAAACCAGCGTCAATCAGCATGGAAGGTGGGCACACTAACTAGGGTGCCAAAGTCCAATCTCTAATGTGCCTCTTGAGGGCAGGGGAGTGAGATTTACATGCATAGCTCCTCCTAACTGGACTCTGTTATACTCACCCCCTAAACCTCACTCCCATCCGGGTCATGGCACCAACGTAACTGGTCCTACTTGCTCTGGGGTGCATTTTCCAAAAGCATCGTTAGCTAACTATGGTTGTTAGTTCCATTGAACTCTATTGGTAATGACAGAACTTGCGACCATAATTTCTTTTGGTAAACTCACCCCTGGGTGGGATTCAAACCAACGTCAATTGGCATGGGAGGTGGGCGACCTAACTAGGGTGCTAAAGTCCAGTTGCTAATGTGCCTCATGAGGGCAGAGGTGTGAGATTTACCTGCACAACTCCTCCTAGCTGAACTCCGTTATACTCACCCCCCCTAAACCTCACTCCCATCTGGGTCATGGCACCAATGGACCTGGTTCTACTCGCTCTGGATGAGATTCAAACCAGCATCAAGAGGCATAGAAGGTGGGCGTGCTAACTAGGGTGCTTAAGTCCAATTGCTAATGTGCCTCTTGAGGGCAGGGGAGTGAGGTTTACCTGCACAACTCCTCCTAGCTGGACTCCGTTATATTCGCCCCCCTAAACCTCACTCCCATCTGGGTCATGGCACCAATGTAACTGGCTCTACTTGCTCTGGTCGGGATTCAAACTAGTGTCAATTGCAGGTGGGTGCACTAACTGGGGTGCCAAAGATCAGTTGCAAATGTGCCTCTTGAGGGCATTACACATGCAGTTCAAAATTATCGTATAACCTTAAGGAATAGAAAAACTTGTCACTTTCATTATAGTATATAGCAGAACGGGAGAAAGAACTGGTTTAGTTGTTCCGGTTAGGTTTAGTAACTCTCACAGAATGGGTCAGATGAGATCCTCTGATTGCTGTCACTACTGTCTCTACATGAAGGCGATGGAACTGAAACTCTGATAACAGGATTGCAGTCTAAATCAACTCTGCAAGGCTGAGGTCAGCAGGACACATCCCACAGTCTCATACCATCACACGGTGATGAGCCCTGGATAAAACACACAGCCCAGCTTGTCTGCTGAGGATAATAGTGCTCATGTCATGTGCAAACAGAGGGTAGGATCCGAATCTGGTGGTTTATTCTATAATCTAGTTCACAAATCTGAAACAAGCAGCAGTGAAGTGCTGGAAAGCAGATAATGAAGGTAGTCCAAGATCATAGATCATAATCAGACATTCATAAACATAAGCTAAGGTAAAAAGTACACATTTGTCAAATTTTCTTTTTCCTTTTTTTTTTTTTTTTGTAAAAAATGAACAAAAATAAACTTTTGAGTGGCTAAATTAATATTAATAATAAAAAAGTCTGCTTAGCTTGATGTTTAGCTTTAATGTTTAGCTTTACCCCGACAAGTCTAACTTGCAGATGGCAATAGAAAGGCCAGAGTTCAGTAGTGCACCTTTAAATAAAGCTCTGCAGGAATGAGTCCTAAAACCCAGAAATGAGTTAGAATTCTTGCACTTATGGTTCCATCGTCCCAAAGTCAGTTAAATGCCTGAAATGTTATTACAGTGTTACTCACACTCTTGAGTGTATCGACAGTGAAGCCACGCAACTTTAGCTTTTTACTATGCTTTTTACTACTACTTTTAATTAATCTACATGAAATCGAACACAAATCTCAAAATGAAGCTTTAAATCATCTGGATTTGGTCACATTTACTGAACAGGCAGTGATGTTCTGAATAGGAAGTTGTGTGAAACTTGCAGGCAACTTAATGAGCGAGCAGTTCACTTCATTATTTTATTTTGCTTCATAAAAGACTTTACTGCAAAAGACTGTTCATAGTTGACAATGCATTTTCAACACATTTTTCTGCTGAGCAAAGCATGTGGCACAAGGCAAAAATAGTAATTTTAAAATTAATATGTGACACTCATGTACTGAAGATGCAGGATGTGTGAATCAGGCCTTTGACTTCCATCATTTTCAGCTATTTTTTGCTGATAAACAACATGGCTATGATAGACCACCTAGTAGACCAGCACCAAAGCAGCACTAAACAAACTGGACTGATAAGGACCAAACTGTCTTCTGCAAGGGGCCAAGTTTTGGCTGGTTAGCATGATGGCTCATGACAGTCTTTAGTGAGGGGTTTGGGAGCCTTCACTTCTGTGACAGCTTAGAGCAAAGGTTAGAGAGCAGTCGACATGTGAAATTACAATACATTTTCAGTTGCTTTTCTGCTCATGTATGACCTAGTGAAATTTCTGTGCAGTTGACCTAGTGTTAAGCTAGTCATTTTAGCACATTAGATATGAATCAATCATCATTTTAGCAATTTTACACATCAGTCATTTTAAATAACACCCAAACCTAACAATATTTGATCATTCTTGACTCCATAGCATTACATCTCTCTGCCAGTTTTCTTTGGTTTTGATATTACTATTTCTTTCTTATTATTTTCTTTGTATATAATGAATTTAAGTGTGGTTTTCTTTCAACTATCTCATCTCAATTAATAATTAATATTTATTTCAATGTTGCATTCATACCCCAGACACTGTCTTGTGAGGGCTTTTCAAAAACACTTGACAAAATATGTTTTTGTAAAATTTGTTTGTGCATTCTAGAAAACTAGATAGCAGTGTCTGAAACAACATTCCATTGGTTATTTTCAAGTGGTGTGGGGTGGGAGAATTTTGAGCCGTCTGGAAAATATGACTGGGATATTTTGAGGTCAGAACTGAAAAATTTTACAATGAGTATTCCCACCTCCAATTTCTTTCAGAATGAAGTAGATGAAGTCACAATAAAATCAAAATCGGCATTTTTTTAATCCCTGCAAATCATAATTTCTTTTGAACCCTCACTAATGCTGCATTTAACAAACAACAACAAAACCCCCCACCTTTTTTTTTTTTTTTTTAATAAAAGCTGATTCACTCAGATATACATCATAGTAGGAAGGAAAATATGATCACAATTTCCGTTCAATGCCAACTTTAAGCTATTAATGGGGGCAAAGGAAGCACAACACAAAGACTGCAAACCAAGCCACTTTTAAAAGAAGTTTTATTAAGAAGTATATGATAATGGCAGCATCCTCTGTGTATTGTGCCCTGAAGGGCAATGTTGTTGTTTTATTTTATTTTATTTATTTATTTATTTATTTATTTAAAGTGCATTCCTGAGTCAGGAGTCAGTTATAATATATTACAAATTTAATATAATAAAATTGGTTGGTCCCACCTTATATTAGGTGGCCTTAAGTGCTATGTATTTACATTTAAATTAATAATTTGATACAATGCACTTATTGTGTACATACATGTTTTTACATTGTACTTATATTGTAAGTGCATAGTAGTTAAGGCCAATTAATATAAAGTGGAACCAACTGTTTTAATATAATTGAAAATACACACTATTTCTTTTGCTGTTATGAGGGCTGCTAAGGGGAAGAGCTTGAATGCTTACGTGGCCAAGATGAAGACAGCTTTGTTTGGATCTATAGCTGGTGTCTGCTTTGAGTAATAAGCTGAGTCAAGCACATCATGAAGACGGCATTTCAATCAGAGCAAAAATCAATTCCCGTCAGTTTGAATCTGGCTGCGCAGAGAAGTCCCTTCATGCGAGCCTCAAAGGACAGCCGAGGTGTGTGTGACCAGAGACACAAAAGACAGCACCATTAACCTACATTGTCCCACAAGCTTTCAATCAACCGCCCCCTGTCCTCCCTCATGTGGTTGCATGTGTGAGTGTAATGACTGATTGCAAAGCGAGTGCAGCACTGATTTATAATACAGTTGTGTAGGGTGACTATAGAGGAGGATGCTGTCACATTATACACCCATTTTACAGCCTGAATGATCATTTCTGGCTTCATCAGGCCTTTGTAACCACTGGGTTAAAGCAAATCTAAAGGTGATCATTGCTGAGTGCAGGTGAGCATGACTTTTATGGAGTTATTAAAAAAAAATTGACATGAAAATGCTCACGTGTCATTACACATTAAATTAATGTTATGGGTTAAAATCAAGTTAAACTTGAAAGCATTAAATAAACATGACAGGCCAGCATTTTTTTTTTTTTTTTTTTTTTTTGACTTGCCTTGTGTTGATGAAATGATGATAATATCATTCATAAATGAATGAATGAATGAATGAGTGAATGAATGAATTCATTTTAAAAATGTAATTAAAAAAGGTAATTTCACATTATAGTGTATCTATCTATCTATCTATCTATCTGTCTGTCTGTCTGTCTGTCTGTCTATCTATCTATCTATCTATCTATCTATCTATCTATCTGTCTGTCTGTCTGTCTGTCTGTCTATCTATCTATATTCCCGACTAAAGTATAATTTATACTTATATATATATTATATATTTATACTCTATGAGAAGCATCCTATCATAAAAAAAACACATTTTGTTTCATAAATATTGGATTTTCTTTTTCTTTTTCTTTTTAAAGAACGTTTAAAAATTGCTTTAAACTTATGTATAAAATATCTTATGTTAATATGCTGTAATATTAATGTTTTACTAATTTGTTTTATATTTTTATGTAACATTAGTATATTATTATTATTATTATTTATTTATTTTTTATTTTTTCCCCCCAGATTTGGTTCCTATGACCCCATTATGCTGCCTGATAACTTTGTAACTTTGAAATAGACATATTATAGAAAATACAAATGCTTTATTTGCATGAACACATTTGCTTCAGAGATTTAAACATCTAAGGTGAATCCATTTGGAAGGGAAGTTCACATGAGTGCAAACATAAGGATTAATGTTGGAGCTAATGATGATGCATGTCTAATGTGAGAGCTGATAAATGACTCTCAAATTCCTTTTCTTTTCAATGTCACCCAAACCTTGTTTGATCACCTCAGAATTCAGCTGCAGCCCTGGCTGTGTGTGCGTGGAAAAATCCAGTAAGTGCATACAGCTGTGTTTCATTAGACCTGACGACAGAAGCATCCATCTTTCTTCATGTCTGATTCCCCATTCCACTCCAACATGGAAGTTTGGCCCTTGATAGATTCAAACTAAACCAAAGTCCAACTAAGCCTATGAATGACTGACAAAAGGCCATCACTTCTAACTCAGAAGCAACCTTCAAAACCTCATCTCTCCATCAGTGTCAATCTGCCACAGATCCCAGTACAGACAGTGAGAACCTTGAAACTAGTTCCTGAAGTCCTTCAGAGAAGGCATTTGTCTGTTGGCTGTATCTCAACCCATCATTTGTCTTACTGGCCTTTTTTGGACCGAAGCTTAAGTTCTTGTGTTGAAATGTGGAGATAAATGAGTGTAATTCTTTTGGATTTGAGTTTAATTTTGAATGGATTGCTATACTCAAGCCAGCAGTATTCTGGGATGTGTGGAAGAAATTATTTATGAGATCCTGGTGAATGAACTGATTCTTAAATATTTTAGTTTCAGACTTTGCCTGATTCATCGTAACAACTGAACATTTCTGGAAACAGACAAGGCAGAAAAATAATATCCACCTCATTCTTTCTGAGGACCCAGTTTCTTCATTCTGATGATCTTGCTGAAACTCAAAAATTTTAAGAAATATGTTATCCAAAATATTTTTTTCTCATTATTTGTCATTCCAGTTTTCAAGAATGACATGAATATCATCTGACTCCGTCTTACCCTAGATACCATATTTGAGGTTGTGATTTTGTGATGGTGAACATAGGGTTCAAGAACGAAGAGTCTGTGTTTTACTAAGAGAAGCTGATATGAGTTCAGTTCTAATTAAAGCAATTTACTGAGTGCAGTATACCAACTATACTTCAAGGGAAACTGGAGAGGAGTGCCTAATTGTACAGTGTCTATCATTAAATGATTCTAAGAGAGGAAACAGGTTTTCAGTGGCAGCTGGATGGGAGTTTTACAGAAATGCTGGTGTTGATTGGGATGTATGAGCTATTCCTGGCACAGCCTGCCCAGAATCTGTCTATCCCTCACCACATGCTTGACAAAACAATAAAAAATGCTAGAACTTCAAAAAACCTTTTATTCTTTTATGTTGTCCATTTACCATTGTTCACACCAGCTGAAAAACGTTTCAGATTTTCAAAAAATGCAAAGACAGGTGCTTATACACTTCTTGGAGATTCAGAGAGGTTAAAATCAACATTAGGATGATGATCCATGCCCTTCACATGCAATGCTTACTTCAAACATTGACAATATTTTGGAAAATTTACATTCAGCAGCTAGTATTGAATAGGCAAGTGTAAATTCTGGCTATAAATAGAGTTTGAGATTCAGTTTGATTATGCATTGCTGTATATGCTCCTCATGCTCATAGATTCCACAGTCTTCCAAACCTGTATGACTTTTCTATGAAACCAGAACATTTTATGAATGTATGGTTGAGTGAATGTAATATAATACAATATAATGGCAGTACACTGTGATTCCAAAAAGTGGTCCAATTCAGTTTGGTGAAAAACAACCTCATGTTTAAGTAAAACAAACAAACAAACACACACACACACACACACACACATATATATATGTGTGTGCTAGATGGTGGAAAATAGCAAAATAATGAAGAAGTCATGCTACAAACAGTCTTACTTGCTTATTTAATTTCTCCTGAAATAAATAAGAACATCTGTATGCAATTATTAGTGAATGAGACCCATTGATTCTAAGAGGAAAGCAAAACACCGTCCAGTGACAACATCTCTATCATGTTCAATGATCCTCACAATCAAAATGATTTAAAAAGACATGCTAAATTATCTGAAATAACTTTATTTAACCTTAATAACCTTATAGGCAAGTATGGACTGCAAACTGAATAAAGATTTTTTTGTGCACCCTTGAATTTGGCCAAAAGTCATAGAGTGACCTGAAATGAGAACCAATTCCAAAAAGCTGGTTCAAGAAAATAAATCCTGGAATAGAAACATAGCATCTGTCACAAGTGTGGTTGTAAACACAAGGGAATTATTTCAGATACAATTCACAGCTGTACACTTTCTCTCACACGTCTGCACAAAACTTAAAACTCCAGATAAAAACCACACATTTGTATACTTTCTGTTTATATATTTGTATGCAAGACACACATTTTCTGCTGCACATTGTTTATATATTTCTTTCAGATTTTTCAAGATACCAGTGGCTCAGTAATGATTTAAATGAGCTCTAAAATAAATTAGTTCACCCAAAAATGAAAATTTAGGTCGTTCAAGATGTAGATGAGTTTGTATCTTCATCAGAACAGATTTGGAGAAATTTAGCATTAGATCACTTGCTCACCAATGGATTCTCTGCAGTGAATGGGTGCCGTCAGAATGAGAGTCCAAACAGCTGATAAAAACATCACAATAATCCACAAGTAATCCACACAACTCCAGGCCATCAATTAATGTCTTGTGATGCAAAAAAATCTGTGTTTTTGTAAGAAACAAATCCATCATTAAGGTCTTTTAACTTGCATCACTTCTGGCCAATTTCACTTCATAATTCCACTTCAAGTCCATAATCCATAATAACACTTTCCCCTGTCAAAAATTCAATCCCCTGTTGTCGTCCCTCAATTACCAAGATATTTGTTTAGTACTGTTATTGTATCATGAAATTCTAAGCAGGTTCAGCTATGCATTTAGATGAATACCTGCATGTTAGATAGTGGAAATAAGTTAAGAATTTAAATGGCGTAGGAGTCTTTTATATTAACAGACTGTCAAACTAGCTTCATCCAGATATGCATTCATTAAGATTGCTATTAAGTGATTAAGTAACAAGTGATTAAGTAACAAGGCTTGAAAAGGAATCACTTTAGCTGAACACCAGAATAGATGCCTGAGACAAGTTAATGGTAAAAATGACATCTCATTAGGTTTTATTCTACATTATTAATATAGGCAAATAAAATCACTGTTTTGAAAGACAGAGCGCTTGGCAGTTTAAACACTTTCTTCATTGGCAGCAATTTCAAGTCTGCATAACCTATAAAGTTTCCATCCATCATGCCTGAAATAATGCAAAATATTTTCCAAAACTGGAGACAGGTAAAATCCGCTTACAGTCAAAATAATAAGCGTGGCCATGAATTTAATGAGCTCATTTTTATGGGGTTGCACTGCGTATAATATGTTTTTGAATTAATAACGTACTTGCATTCACTCAGTTTGCATTCAGTCCTTTTCACAGCTATGTGACAGGCAGCAAATTACACCTAAAATGAGAGATTTGTGCCAGAGAATCATGGGTGCGCAAGTCTCTGGTCATTTTAAAGCTCCGTGAATCAGAGGTGATTATTCATATGACAAAGTTTGAAGAATACCACACTGTGCGGATGAAGATGCTGGCGACTGGAGGCATTAATTGGTCCCATCCGCACGGTGTGAGAGGATATGTGTGAAATGAACGGATGTTTTAAACTCTATCACCAGGGATGGACTGGAACTCAAAAACAACCCACAGAGCATAATCCCCCTACATAATATACTTTGATTTTCCACTGTACTTTAGCATGTCTTAAATAGCCATGTTTTACCTTGCAAATGCAACAATGTTAACCCTATAACAATTACATCGTATTTAATATGTAATGTTCTAATATTTAATAATAATATTAAAATAATATTTATTAATGTTTTAAATAAGAAAACTGTATATTCAAATTTCAAAAGCAAGGTTTCCAAACAAGCTTTCAGTAGCATCAAAAAATAACAAATGACTCAGAATTCACTCCAAAATTACTGGCAGAAACTCTTTTAAATCAAAGGCATGCGAAACAACTATTACCAAACCCACACCGAGAGCAGCCGTGGTTGCAGGATGGAGTCTGTAATGGAAGTGCAGTTTATAACAGCTTGTTCAGTCCATCTTCATGAGGCTGTAATCAAGGAAAGATTGAGCCAGACCAGCTCTGGGATTTTGACTCATGGACAGATGGTTTCCTCCACTGCAAGAGCCTCTAAACTCACTGTGCTTTAAAGATATGGCTTAAAAATGCTTAAAGGGATAGTTCATCCTAAAATAAAACTTCTGTCATTATTTACTCACTCGCTTATCATTTCAAACCCATATGAATTTATTTCTTCTGTGAATCGCAAAATGAGGATTTGGAGTAATTGTTAGTGTTCCTGAAACTTTCAAGCTTTAAAAGTGACACAAAAGCACCGTGAAAGTTTCAGAAATGTCGTTCATATGACTTGTGAATCCACATAACTTTTTGTAAGGAACAGATTGATATTTGAGGCTTTATTTATATATACATTACAAGGCCATTAAAATAAAAATAACTAATATGCAGGTTTATAATTTTGTGTATATTACATATTAACTTCATTTAATATATTTTAACAGATGGATGATAAATAATGGCTTAGCTTTTAACTAACCTTAGCTTTAGTAAACGATAACTAAAGGATAGTTCACTCAGAATGAATATCCATTATAACTCATTATTTTACCTTCAAGTCATTCTAAACCTGTATAACTTTTTCTTCTGTAAAAAACAAAATAAATGATTTCAAATATATATTTTTTGTCAATATAATGAAGTAAACGGGTCCAAAAAAAAAAAAAAACCCTTGACACTAATTTTGAGTTCCACATTAAAGCATACTTGTTTGAAATAACACGAATATGGGTAAATTATTTTATTTTATATTTTATTTCATATTTTATTTTATTATTTTTTAACAAAATGAATGTGAAATCAAGACCCCTGATTCATTTTTTTCCCCTTACTCCTGAATCTGCAGTGTGTATGTGGCCATAAAGGGTCTCTGAATATCACAGATCTATCATGTAACAAAGGAAAGGAAAGGGAAGTGGTGTGTGGCCAAGTATGGTGACCCAAACTTGGAGTTTGGGCTCTGCATTTAACCCATCCAAGTGCATGCACACAGTAGTGAACATACACCCGGAGCAGTGGGCAGCCATTGCTGCGGCACCCGGGGGAGCAGTTGGGGGTTCGGTGCCTTGCTCAAGGGTCTCACCTCAGTCGTGGTATTGAGGGTGGAGAGAGTGCCGGTTATTCACTCCCCCCACCTACAATCCCTGCCAGATCTGAGACTCGAACCCACGACTTTTGGGTTACAAGTCCAACTCTCTATCCATTAGGCCACCACTGCCCCAATGACAGAACAAATTCAAAACAAAGGAAGATATAACGGTAATTAACTATAGTAAAATACGCCACAAATGGCATGTTTGCATGTCAGAACAGGCCATTCAAGCTGGCAGCCCTTTCTGTAAAAATGCAAGCACGACAGACGTGCACTGCCAAGGGATCAGTCCTCAAAGTTATTTATTCATTTCCCTTAAAAAGCCAATTTAACGCTTGGCTTAGTCCATCTTTGCCATGTCTCTGAAGCCCCTTTCACAGCAGCTGGAGGAAGAAGGAGGAGGAAGAGTGTGAGATGAATATCTCCAGGTAAATAGGAACACTTTAGAGGGGTTGACAGATCTGGCCAAAGCTATGGATGGCAATCTTCACTTACTTTACTTCCACTGGTCATTTAAACAAGCTTGACTCGCTTTCATCTGGAAAACAGGCCATTCAAAGAGAGATTGGAATTTAAAATGCATTGAAATTGTGAAAATTTTAAAGACTGTGGAGCTTGACAGTGCCAGTGACACTGGACTCATTGAGTGTCAGTGCGGTCTTTGAGAAAGATGTCCTTGATACTGTAAATCCAAAGCCTTACCGTCAGAGGCGTTGGTTTCATTTGGACATTGGACATGATGTGTATAGAGTGACTTTGAATATACAAGTCACTCTATACACAACATTTCTCAATGCTCAAATGTTGTTAACAAAATGGCTTCCTTGGATTTGTGTGTCACCATTTCATTTTCCCATTTCAATGAAGATGCTACATCACACAATTGATCATTCAGTCAATACTGTATATCATAATAGTGTATATCGTACAGTCTGACAGGAATGACAGTTGAGGTCATACAGCCGTGGCTTACACAACGATTCACCAGGCTCATATCATACAATCTGACAAGCAACAATTGTAAATGACAGAAAAATTCATAAGAGTTTAGGCATGTACTCAACCGATGATGGACAGCTTCTTTGGAATTTCACAATATCGCAACATAGCGCAATGTGTTTACAAGCATTACCACCAGAAGAAGTTCAGTAAATAATGATCACAGACATCTGCAATAATAACTGCTTGCCTGTCACTGTTAGATAAATCAGTCATCTTATTAAACATACATATGTACACACATAAATTTGAACATTTATTCCCACCAAGCCTGCTGTGAGGTACTTATGGTAGTTCATGTAATTTCTCTTCTCAAAACAGCTGTGGTCTAAAAGCGATATGAGAACGTTGTTTGACTCCTATCACGTTCATTACTTTTCCAATAAAAAGAGTCATCGGATCTAAATCTTGCTACATAAGCTGCAATGGGGAACACTTTATTGCTGATTTACACTTTAGCTGTACAGCTTCACAGTGGAAGTCAGAACAAATGTACAATCATTAGTATGTGTACCCCTACTTGGAGACTTAGACCCTGAAGGAAGCTTTAAGGCTGAGATGACCTTAAAGGACACGTTGCCCAAACAACTCATACAGAAGTACTGAATTTAGTATGTTCAGTCACATCTTGGTGGGCCAACACTTCAATTTCTACTTTGCCCACTTCTTGCACAATCTTGCAGTCTATATAAATGGTTAAAGAGAAAAACTGGGCATCAAACACTAAACAACTGAAGATTACACACTTCAGACTTTCACATTGTTCCAAACACAACAAATTCATACAGAAACACTCATTGCTAGGAAACACATGACAAATGAAAACACTATGCATTCTAAAATCGGCTCAAAACATGAAACATGTTATATATCCTCAGATTGGATAGTTTGATGCTAAAAAATTGGAGTCTGTAAAATCTATCAACTTTTATCACCAAAAATCTGCAGACTGGCTCTGGCTTTTGACAGCTATTGCTGACTCTTCCAGACTGCAAATCTGGGCAAAAAATCTGGGTGAAAGTCATGCAGTGTATTCCAGCCTTAACACACCAAACCTGAACGCACAAACGAAAAGGCTTGTTAACATCAATGTGCCTCACTGAAGACGTCTTTGTATGATCCATCTGCTCTGTCCATTCTGTTAGTTGGCATCCTTCCTTTTGGAGCATCAGTGAGGAGTTTCTGTGAAAATAAAGAAATGTACTCATGGCTGGATCAAAAGTTCAATTATTTATGACACAAATAACAATTTTTGGTTTTGATAGATGCTTTGCTTTCATTTGCTCAGGAGTAATCTGTCCCAACTTGTCCCAAATATGCCGCTTTGGACAATAATTATTTTTCTAATTCTGTTTAAATCCCCCATTAGGGCTTTCAAAGCTGTCATTAGTCAAATGCTTAGTCTCTGTTGAGATGATAATAATAATAATATCATTCACAAACTGCAACAAAACAAATATATCATTTGAGAACAGATAAAGTTTGTGCCCTGAACTGAGAGCAAAAATGGCCACTGGGGTCCTGCACCAACTAAGCAATTGCTATTGAGATGAATGGGAATGGTAATGCATAATGGCTAATATTGTGACAAGATTCTCTCTGTTATGAACAAATGTTAACGTTATCTGGTCTTTGATAACATTCAAAATGTTATCTCAAAAAATGCTGATTATATATCGTTCATGAAATGTATGCTCGTCTAACAGCTACATTAGCAAGTATCACTATAAACTGTTCAGAGGTGTAAAGAGTACCTGAAAACCTAAAAGTACCTTATAGTGAAAATGACTTTATACAAGTTACGTCACCCATTCCAATGCGACTGATTTAAACAGTCGTGTTTGAAGAAACAGTTGATTTGTGAGGAGAGCAATCATATGTTTATTTTCTAAAATAAAAATAAAAATAAAAATGAAAATCCTCAAAATTGAAATAAATCAAGGTTGATACAAGATCCTCTTAAATGTCTACAAACACTGGAGTCTCAGTTAAGCTTAAATACTCAAAAAGGGCATAATTAAACCCATATCCCTCAAGAATTTCTCAGCCATGTGCTCATCTCATGCATAAGACACCTGCGATTCACAACTACCTGCTAATGCACTCACATTCAAGCAAATAGCCTGGTTGAGGTGAGTAAGGGCAAAACACAAAAGATATAGTACCTTCACTGCCCTGTAGATGGCGATATTACTTGTTTTGTAGCAGAAATAAACTACTGCAGAAAAAGTTGCTGAGCAAAATGTAACTAGTAATTGCATTACTCATCACAAATGTAGCGGAGTACAGAGTAAATATACTTATTCAAAAAAATGTTAGTCAAGCAGAAAGTAAAAGTTGCTAATATCTTTGATACCCAGGGGAGCTACAAAGTAGCCAAAAATATACTTAAGTAGGGTAATAAACATAGTGAAACACAATGAAAAGTAAAGGGCAAAGGCATATTGTGATCTGAATTTGTTCTTCAGTCTTAACTGGCTTAGACATTACTGTCAATCACAAGTTCTATCATATATTGACCCTGTTCTGTGAAGAGGATTCTTATAATTTGCACAGATTCCTTTACAACCATAAGCAATCCCTACAAAAAGAACATTCCCTCTCTACAGTCAAGTATCATCAGTGTTGGAAAAGATGAGAGGAGCTATTCAGAGCTTTTGTAACTAATTTTAATCACATAATATGAAGCAAATAATGAGTGATGTAAAAGAGTAAAGAATATGTGCTCACGTAATGGAAGCCAGCAAGCATGCAAGTAAACCTCACTCATCTATCTCAAGAGGCACACTAGCAACTGATGCTAATTTGGTCTTTAGCGTACTTGATAGCCCGCCCGCCTCCCATGCCAGAAGTGATGATTTGAATCCCGTTCAGAGTGGGTCCAGTAGAACCAAGTAAGTGGAGTACATAAGCTGCATGAATCGCTGACCTTTTGACATTTGCATGACACATTCACACCAAGGTTGCTGTTATGAATCATCACTAAAGAACACAGAACATCAGAATCTGAAAATAGCATATTTTGATTATATTTGAGACTCTTAGAGTCTAGAGACTCTAGAAGACACACTAGATTAAAAGAAAAAGCAATGTATTCAATATCAATAACAACAAAAGGAATGCATAATGAAAGACCACAGATCTTTAATCACCACTTCAACAAGATGAAATCTATATAAAAGTCTGTTGGAGTGCAGCAGCAGTATAGCATGTGTTGATGCTCTGAAAGAAAATTGTTTATTAATTTAACATATTTATACACACTGCTTTCAGAATCTATGAGAGGAAATGGAAAACAATGCTTCTTTTCTCTTGACAGTATTGTAAAGCGGCGGCAAGCACTGATGCGCAATGAAGTATAGGATTTTATATGCATTGAGTATAGTTAAAAAAGAAAAAGAAAAAAAAATCACAATATCATATATTACTTATTAATTATATGATATTGCTTTTTGCTTCACAAGATGTTAAGTGATGGACTATAGTGTTGTGGATTACTTGTGGAATATTAGATGTTTTTATCATCTGTTTGGACTCTCATTCTGACGGCACCCATTCACTGCAGAGGATCAATTGGTGAACAAGTGATGTTATGCTAAATTTCTCCAAATCTGTTCTGATAAAGAAACAAAGTCATCTAGATCTATAATGGCCTGAGGATGAGTAAATTTTCAGCAAATTTTCATTTTTGGGTGAACTATTCCTAATGTATCACCGCATATTGCCAAACTGTCAGACTATCCAAAAGAATTAACTAACATGAAGGTGCAATGCAAATTATGTAACACTCAACAGAAAGTGCATGCAGCAGACTCTTTTGAAAACTTTTTTTTTCCCTATATCATAAATAAACTGCCCACTACCTACTAATAATGTATGAGTTATGTGTGTAAAAAGGTTTGTTAATATTGAATAAAATCAGCATTTTTAATGCATAGCACTTCCTTGTTTGCTAGACAGCAGGAACAGAGTAAGGTCTTCCGAGACAACAGACAAAGACATCCTCTGAGCAGAGAGAAAAGAACATGCTGAACACAGTCAAGGAAAAACATGGATAATTATTCAAGCCTAATCATTCTGAATCACTAAAAAAAACATCTGAACTTCGGTATTCTCTGCCATCTTTTTGTGAACAAAGAAAAAAATGGGCCTTAACATGAACCAAGAGATAAATTGCTGTGGAGACACTGAACGCTATGCCAAATTTTGTATGAACCAGGGAAACATAAGTCTCCAGGCTACTGCGCAGTGTTAACTAAGCCCTGTGGCATCTTTTCTTAAGAATCAACCACTGGCTATAGACCAGGTAATGCATTCAGGCTTGGAGAGGCTACTTTCCTGCCCATATTTTTGATTTTGGATTGGTCCCAAATCAGTTAGAAAGGTCTATCTCTACCATTGTTAGCCTTGCCAATCCTCTACCGCCCCATGGATGAAGAGGAAATAACTTTTCTTCACCAGTATTTTCCCTATTATGTGAATAATTCTCTTTTCCTTTCTTTTTCTTTTTCATATTCAGCAGAGCTGCACCAAGAAATCTTTTCACTGATGAGAGAATGGACACAGAGAATGTTTCATGTAGGTCTGGCCATGAATTTGAAAGTTTTCTTTTGTTTTGTGCAATATCTGACATAAGTTTGTCCATTGTTGATTCAGTTTCTTTTCTTACTTCTAGTAAAAAAAAAAAAAAAAAAAACTTTTAGCATACTTTTTTCAATATATATGACCTGGTATGACCTGACCTGAAGTAATTTTTTTGGACTCTTAATTGCATGTTACTTGCATTGATGAAAGTGTATTATAGTTTACATATCTAAAGTTAACACCCTGATGAAGGCCTGCTTGGGCTGATACGCGTTGGTGTTTTTAATATGTAGATCTGTCTAATAAAAGTTTTTGTACTTCACTTGCTATGTGAGTGCCTGGATGTGGATTTTTTGTTTTGCAATGGAATCCACTTTTTGTTTTTGACATATCCAAAGTTCTGTCATGAAACTCTAGATGGCGCAGACAGATAGGTTGTAACTCAATCCGATATAATCACATGATTATTCACATGGCACAGCTGATTGGTTTCTTTTCACACAACATTCAAATACTTGGCTAGTGCTTGCTGTAGCAGTCGCAGCGTGCTTCAGAAACCCTCCACCTCCCCAGCTCCACCTGTCTAGATCTGCTACGGGACGATTTCGTGTATGTTGTATATGGGAGTTATTACATGCATGTCTGTGAATGTTTTGGCAGTAGCAAGTCTTCGTACTTACTCTGCCACAGCAGCAGCATAGCAGATTTCTTCCAACCAAGACCAAACACACATTAACATTGTCATCTACATTACCATGCTAAACTCTGCAAGAGTTGTCATTACAAAATTATATTACCTGAAACTTACAGTGCTTTCTTCAAATCTTTATATGTAATTTCATAATTATGTATATTGTCTTTGAAATACAGTTAAAGTGTACTGTTGAATGTATTAAAAAGTATTTACAGTATAGTAAACTGAAGTATACTTTAATGCTATTTCAGTTGAAACTTTTATGTCATGAATTTAAATACATTTGCAATGATTAAGTTGCAATTTAGTATGTTTAAAATAACTTTGAATTTAATATCAAATAACAGTATAGATACAATTATAAATTCTAATTAATTATACTATGGGGCCGTTGAATGCTTGAATCTGATTGGCTGACGAACATTCTGAGGTGTGGAATTATTTTCAGGGAAACGTACGGCAAACGTAGTTCCAGGCAACTCTTGATTACATGGACATTACATGTCTGTATCACTTCGCCAAATTATTTGAGTTATTTCAAAGGTACTTATAGCCTAAAACAGCAAAATAACCAAAACCCACAACAACACTGGCCAAACAAATAAATATAGTAAACAAAAGGATAAAATAGGACAGATCATGTCCATGTTTTTGCCACAAAATTACGTTTTATTATGTACATACTCTATCTCTCCCACTCTCTCTCCCTCACAGATGCACGCCCATACAGTTTGCACACAGGTTAACGTAAGTGCTAATGGGGTTAGCGCTACTCTGACGATTTTATCAGTAACATAGTTTAACAACTTAAAAACTACATGACTTCTCAACAAGCAAGGTAACAACGGCGCTGTTCATAAAGAAAATGAACTTAAAGTTTCACTATAACTAGAGACACTGCTGCTGAACACTATTGAGAGATGCACAGACTCACAGAGGTAATCTCGCTCTCTCTCTCTCTCTCTTTCTCATAACTTAGTTATTAACTGTATTCAGAGCTGCATTAACACTGTAAGGGGCCCCTGGGCTTTACCTCTTGAAGGGCCCTTCGTCAACGAGAACTAGTCTACATTTACTCATCTTGAAAATCACAAAGCGCAAGTCGTCAATAATAAATAAATAAATAAATAAAATTCTTACTAACTGTTCACTCATCTTCAGTTGGAATCGAGAATTATAAAATTGAACTGGTATCTATCATTTTGGTATCAAAAACAATGATAACAAAACTAATTTTTTTTTTTTTTTTTTTTTTTTTCGTGGCAG